>PVIU01002944.1:0-157270 GCA_004026605.1 Ondatra zibethicus
GATGATTCTATGGTTAAAGCAATGGCATGCAAGCAAGAGAATGCTTGCTTGTAATTCCAGTTTCAGAAGGCAGAGATAGGGGATCTATGCTGGTTTGTGAGACTAGCCACATTGGTAAGGTGAGCTCTGGATTTGATTGACTCTGCCTCAGAGGATAAAGTGGAAGGAATAATGGTGGTGGAAGATCCTAGACATCAACCTCAGACATCAACATCTATGAATGAGCACATGTACTTACATACATGCCCACATGTATGCATATATGCATGCATACACATGTACATGAAAAGAAAAAATTAATTTAAAAAAGAAGTTCATCAAAAAATGAAAAATATTCTAAGCAGCTAGAAAGTTCAATGGAGAATCAGGTGGTGAGAAATGACATAGATTAATAGGTAATATCAGAAATTTAAGGCTGTAGAGATGACAAAGAAAAGAGCAGAAAGTCAGGTACAGGGTTTCTAAATACCATGTTAAAGAATTCCTACTCCATCCCATGCTTTTGTGGAATCACAGAAACTATGAAGACAACAAAGTCACTGCATATGAAATGTGCTTCAGGAAGATGGATCTGGGGAGGAGGAGAAGGCTGATTTCTGGGAAGCCAAACAGAAAGTAGGAGACCAAATAAGAAAGTTATTGCCCAAGTGCAGGGGAAGACGTAAGGCAATGACCATTAGACTGGAGAAGGCAGGAGTTGGAGCTGAGGCTGTAAGGCTGAATTATCATCACAGTGCTTAAGAAAAGAAGAGCCCCTGTGCCCACAGATGCTCCTAGGCTCTCCAGCACTGGGAGACAACATGGGGGAACACAGGGCTGGTGTACGGCAATGAGCTGATGTTGAAGCAACTGTTGCACATTCAAGTTTAAGATGCAGGAAAGAAGCTGATAAAGAATAAATACATCTCAAGTTCATCAGGTTTGAAACATGGAGAGAATGAATGAGGTCAGCCAGGAAGAGAACATGAAGTGGGAAAGAAGATCCAAGACTTAGGACTGTGGGTGGTGATAGGCAGAGAGTCACCACTCATCATTGGGTACCAAGAGTTAGGAGTGTGGGTGGTAATGGGCAAAGTATCTCCTCGCATCACTGGGTACCAAGGGTTAGGACTGTGGGTGGTGATGGGCAGAGCATCTCCTCTCAACACTGGGTACCAAGAGTTAGGACTGTGGGTGGTGATGGGCAGAGAATCACCTCTCATCACTGGGTACCAAGAGTTAGGACTGTGGATGGTGATGGGCAGAGCATCTCCTCTCACACTGGGTACCAAGAGTTAAGATTGTGGGTGGTGATCAACAGAGGATCACCTCTCATCCTTGGGTATGGCCTCAATGCTGAGTCACACCAGATGTGAGAATGAGGAATGAGAATATTAAAGGAATATTTAAATGGTGAAATTGTCTTAGAATAAGCATAGTAAAGTTTGGCTAAAATTAATGTATTTGGCTATAAGTAACCAGATTCCAACTAGGTCATAAATTTAATGAATTTCTTCTGGTTTGTTTTCCTGAAAGTTCATGTGAGAATTGCTGCATCATAAGTGACTTCATTTCCAATTCCAAAATTGTTTTTACTTCTCACACGATGTGAAAGTAATGCATCAGGGCAGAAACGGGTGCTTTTACAGATCATAATCTTTTAAGGGAATCATCTCTATTAAGCTGTTTTTTTTTCACTAGAATTACTAATGCATTACAAAAATTCACATTGCTTTAAATAGAAATGAAAAGTCCACTTTCCCATAACTTAGATTAGAAAGTCCGCTTCTCATTTGCTAGGGACTTTTTATAGTTGCAGCTTAAATTCAGGATGAGTTTTACAAAGCAAAGATGTAAATCCTTCTACAAAAGAGGAACTTTCACAATTAGCCAAAACCAAGAGTGCTGACGGGGGGAAAGGATCTTACCACAGAGTCCCAGAAGCTACCTTCCCAGGTTTTTCCTCGCGTTCTTCATAGGTTTCAGCTTTGTTCCTCCAAAGGCAGGTACCACACAAAAGAGCAAAAATCTAATATTGAAGCCAGCTGTGTTTAGTCCTCTCCGAACACCTCTCCCTCTACCACCCACAGGTAGTTTTCACAGACAAAATGTTTTTAGACCAAACGGGCAACCTTTCAACTTCATGGCGCATGTGACTTATTAACAAAAATCCTTTTGTAGGCTTGTTTTGAAAAACAGCAAGGACCCCGTATGAGCTGGGGTGATGTATAAAAGGACCTCTCTTAGAAAGAGCAACTTCAAAGCAATCCCGATGTCCCAGAATTCACTGTGTTTCTAGTAAATAGGATCTGTTTGGGCCAGAGAATCTTAAGACTTTGGCAGAATTCAGAGATGAAGAGCTTTGGTCCAGTCTGGTGTATCTTTTTTGTCAGAAAATATCAACTGGACAAGGCTGATGTCACAAACGGGTTGCCCAGAGATGGGGTACAAGAGCTCACTTTGGTTTCCTTAGGGTACTAAGCTGGTTCATGGCTGAATCTAGCAGCAGGGGTGTGACAATGGACACAAGGAGTCAGAGCTACAAGAAGGCCCCATCCGGAGTGTCCTTTACAAATTAACAAGGCAGCAGACAGCATAGAAAGGAGGGTTGAAAATATCTGGTAGGCAACTTTTAAAAACATGAGTAGTGCAGAACAATGCCATGGCAATAATCAATAATTACATGAGTTTCTTAGAAATATTACACTAATTCACTTGGCAAGGTTTCCAGTCTGGGTGGGAGGTGTAAGTCAAGTCCTCCATCCTCATCTCCTGCTCCAATGCCTCCTCCCTCACCGTGTACCACATCTCCCTCATACTACAGAGCTAATTCGGGCCATTAAGGTTTTGTGCTGGTACAAACTGCCTTCCATCTAGAGAAAATCCAACCAAAGCAAAGCTCATGAATCTTTCTGGAGTGTGGGGAATTGTTTGTTGGCTCTGTCACTAGAAGCTGCCACCATGAGATCTCTGGGTCTCTAAATATCTTTGAGCAACAAGGGCATTATGGAGACTCACTACTAAATGATAAAATCTCAACATTGATCTTTAGGAATTCATGAGCCAACCAAAACCAATCTAGGAAAAAGGTGTTGTCTTTTTGTTTTGTTTTGTAAGTTATTTTTCTTAAAGATTTACTTATTTATTATGTGTATAGTGTTCTGTCTGCATGTATACTTGCACACCAGAAGGCTTCAGATCTCATTATAGATGGTTGTGAGCCACCATGTGATTGCTGGGAATTGAACTTAGGACCTCTGGAAGAGCACTCAATGCTCTTAACCTCTAAGCTGTCTCTCCAGCCCTTATAAATTATTTTTAGTCTCTTATTTTTACAAGCCTCAGCAACTGAGTGTGTTAAGTAGAGCAACTGCCAAGATTCAAGAGTCAGTTCAGTCTCTGATAGTGAAGACAGGACACTCAGCAATGACAAAGGAAGTTCTCACCCCAAGACCAAGCATCTGTGGCAAGACTCCAAACTGTCTACAGTTCAGGGGCATGTGATGGATCCTGACATTTAATCAAACTAAGCGGGAGATGAATAGTCAGAAATTAATCCTAACCCACTTTTGCCAGTGACTCAGCAGACAGAGGTTCATTCCCCCTTTCTGGAATGATCATTGTGCAATTTTAGCCATCTATCCACCTACCTGGAATACAGCTACCTGTTTTGACAATTCAAATACATATCTGATGAAGTTTTATATTTACATGAAAAGCATCATTTTATAAATATCTACTTCTTAGGAGAAAAGTAAGTCTTCAAGCCTCCTAGTTCTTAAGGAATAGGGCCATCCAAAAATTACCAGTCTAACAGGGGTATCTTGCCTACTACCAAACCTCCTATGCTGGATGATTTTTTTTTCCAGCAAAGAAAGCCTGTGTTCTAGGTCCAGTTCTGAAAACATGTAGTACCATTATACATTATACAGACTGAGCAGGTTATATTTATATGTTAAAAATTAACATATATATCAATGATTAAAGGAAAAGAGTCCATGAATTCGAGGAGTTATGTGGAAGGGTTCGAAAGTAGGAAAGAGAAGAAGAAAATGATGAATATTGCAATCTCAAAAAATTTTTTTAAAGAATGGTATAGAGGGCTGGAAAGATGGCTCAGCAGTTAATAAAACCTGGCTGCTCTTCCAGAAGATCCAGGCTCAAGTCCTAGCACCCACATGACAACTCACAACTGTCTGTAACTCCAGTTCCCGGGAATCTGACACCTTCACATAGACATGCACACAGATAAAACACCAATGCACATAAAATAAAAATAAATAAATTCATTTAAAAATAACAGTATACTGCTACTTCACAACTGTAACTTCCTTAGTGTATGAATCATGATGTAAATATTTTTGTTTTCTGATGATCTTCGGCGATCCCTGTAAGGGGTCATTCAACACCCCCCATGGGGTCAGGACCCACAGATTGAGAACTACCACATTAGTGGTATGCCTTTGAGAATGGGACTGATAGCTAGTTAATTCTGGTGACTAAATATTTACATACTAACATCCTATCCTAGCATTCTAAATTTTACTTATCTCCAAATGGCCTGGTTAGCACACTACGTATCTTTGGGTTATTTAGGGATAGAGTCCTTTAATTAAATTCTACTTTGTGTGATTTAATGCTTCCTAAGCAAATCTATTAATAAATCCTTTATAACATCAATTCTATGACACTGAGCTTCCTCTACATCAAAAACCACCTCCATGGGCTCATATATTTGAATCCTTGGTCCCCAGTTGGTAGAAATATTTTAAAAGGATTATGAGGTATGGCCTTGGTGGAGAAGGTGTGGCCTTGATGGAGGAGGTGTGGGATAGGCTTTAAGGTTTCAAAAATCCATGCCAGGCCCAATCTTTTCTGCTTCCTTTTAGTGGGTCAGATTTAAGCTCTCAGCTACAGCCCTAGCAACATGCCTGCCCGCCAGCCTGCCACCACGCTTCCTGCCACAATGGTTGTATTCCTTTGAATAGGAATGACCCCTATAGGCTTGCATATTTAGATGTGCAGTCATAAGGGAGTAATGTTACTTGACAGGGATTAGGTGTGGCCTTATTGGAAGAAGTATGTCACTGGAGGTGGGCTTTGGAGTTTCAGAAAAGTAAGTAAGAAAAGGACCTATGCTGGAGAAGTTACTAAAACTCTCTGAGACTTAATGCATTTATTTGCAAAATATTCATATGCTTACCTTTAGGATCTTTTGCGAGGAATAAATAATGGAATATGGGAGATACTGGGTAGTTACCAACAGTGATAGTAACGTAGCAACACAAAACTGCTCCTGTAACTGGAGCAGAAAGGACAACAGCAGCCAACAAACGAGGATGCAGGCAGGCAGAGTGAAAAGTGCTAAAGGGTCATTGAAGCTGACAGTCAGAAAACATCATCCTTGTTGGAGAACTCAAGTAAGAGGGGATGAGGATGCAGAGGAGGCCATGCGCGTAGGTAGAACAGCATCACTGGGGAAATAGGAGCCTCTTCTTTGACCTATTAATAGAGCCATATGCATAGTTCTTGCTTGGTATCTTTCTTTGCCTCCAATACCTAAGGAGTAAAGACCAAATCTACACCAGCACATTGTTTAGGGGAAATAGTAAAGAAATGTCAAACTGGCTATGTGACAAATTGCTAAGCTTGTTCTTGCAGAACAAATTGGTAGATACAAGGGAGATGGGAGGGAGCCAGAATGAGACAGGGGTGGGAACTAGAATGAGACAGCAGGTACTAAGTGAATGCAATCTATGGGGAGGGTAGTGGGAAAAAAGCTCTCTCAAATTCAGGAGCTCTAGAGAAGAAGGTGTTTCTGTGGATTGCATCCTGTAAAACTCTCAACTGTTAGCGGATCTAGGGGAAAGAAGAGACCACAGTCTGTGCAGTGATTTGTTAGAGGCAGTCCTTTATGATGGGAAACTGTCCTAAAGGGCTGTCAGGCAGCTAAAGTCAGCAGGAAGTGCAACACTGTACATTGTACAGCCCTTACAAGGATTCCTTCATTATCTATAGACAACAGAGCTGAATATGCAGAAAGGGTGCTAGGGCAACCAGGAAACCCAGCTGAAACCTCTGGAGAGGCTATCCAGGTCAAACCTGCCCAACCTCAGCCTACTCAAAGTACTTAGCAAATCTGACTGTATAATTCCCTTGTCCATTTCCCACACAAATATCTTCCTTTCTCCACCTGGTCAGCACCTGCCTCCCACCCAGAGTGTGTTAGCCATTCTAGGAGATATATTGGATATATTGGTGCTGTTACATTTCAACCTCAGCTTGCCCAGCCTAAGTTTCCTTCTTCTTGCCCATTGCTCCTAACTCTGCTTCACTTCCCAGTTAATGCAGCTAATCCCATGATGGCTATAGTTGTAGATCTGTAGTTTGGAACACTGAGGCAGGAGGACCATGAGATGGAAGCCAGCCTGGACTATATAGTGAAACTGTGTCAAAAAATAGCAAATAAGATTGCCATCCTAGCAATCCACGGAGACTAGGAGATGTGTCTCCCCAACAATTCATGGTTCCCAAAAACATAATTCTGGCCAGTCAAATTTTCAGAAGCCAGGATGAAAGAATACTAAAGACTTTCACTTAATTGAAGATTCAATTAAGACCTGACATTACTTAATTAATTAATTAATAGATGTGAGAAACCAAGGCAAAAAAAATGAGGTAGACTGCGCACACACACACACACACACACACACAAATGAGACAAGTTCAATCTGGAATGGAGGAAAAGGAAAAGGAAAGAGTTAAAGATACAAGAGTCCTGTGTTTTCAGTTGAACCTCACACACTTTGTGTGAGACAGTCAGGGTTATTCCAGGATTTAGGCCCTGAGCAGCAGAGGCTTTGTTCATTTCCTGTAGAGTACCTCCTAACAAAACAGCTCAAAACCTCAGTACAGAGAGTTGGAGTTAGAGACACACAAATTCCTAAAGCATTTCATATTTAAAAAGAAAAAAGAAATGACTGTGAAGGATAAAGGAAATTGGAATTGAAAAGAAGATTAAATGCTTTTTCAGTGCTTGCCAAATGATTATAATAACTCTAGGCAGTACTGTCTCTATGTTAGAGTCTAAGATAGCTGAGGCTTGCTCTCATAATGTGTACCTAATTCCTGGCTGCTCGAAGAGTCAGACACTTGCACATCTGATGCTGAAACCTGGGCTTGTTCCCACAGCACTTGTTCCCACAGCAGAGCAGATACTGCCAAGTTACAGAGAGCAGTAACAAAACTGTGCCATTCATCAAAACAAACAGTATATGGAACCCAGGTCAAAATAACCTGGGACTGTGGTAGGTAGTGAAATGAGTCAGGGAACAGACAAACCAAGACTGCACAGGTGTTCACAAAGGTTGAGGCTGGAGAAATGCTGAGCCCAAGGTTCCATGATCAACTTCTCTACATGTGTTCTGCCTGTAATTTCTCATACGACAAAGCATACTCTTTTCAATGTGCCCCTCTGAACAGTCAAAGAAACACATCCCATCTGCTAATTTTCCCAGTCACACACAGATGTTCTTGGCTTCTGGAATTTTGGCTGTTGTCTTATTTAAGGTCACTATCGCTGCCTTGAAACACCATGGCCAAGAGCAACTTGGAGAGGAAAGGGTTTATTTCACTCAAAGTTCTATGTTCATCATCAAAAGCAGTAAGGGCAAGAACTCAAGCAGGGCAGGATCCTGCATCAGCTTCAGGAGCTGATGCAGACGCCATGGAAGGTGCTGCTTGCTCAGCCTGCTTTCTTATAGAATCCAGAACCACCTGCCCAGGGGTCACATCACCCACAATGGGCTGGGCCCTTGTACATCAATCACTACTTAAGAAAATGCCTTACCTGACCTTATGAAGGCATTTTCTCAACTGAGTTTCCTTCCTTTCAGTTAACTCTAGCTTGTGTCAGGTTGATAGAAAACTAGCCAGCACAGTTATCAAACTGGCTATTTAGCAAAGAATCATTACATTTTTCTAGGAATTGGCTTTTGTGTTGGGTGAATACATATTTTAGACCTAGTTTCATCAAAGAGAGCATAGCACTCGGCTGTCAGAGACCTAAAGTGCTCAGCCATCAGTGATCTAAAGCACTTGGTCATCAGTGATCTTACTGTGCCTGGGGGCATTTAGTGACAGATAGCTATCACACGCCAGCCAATGCACAGGCTATTTCCAACACAACAGGTTGAATCTTTTTAGTTCTCATTTTATTGGTGACAAACTGAAGCTCAGAGGAGTTAATAAACTTGACCATAGCACAGAGACTTTTAATCCATTTGCCAACTCCATCAGCTCCTCATCATTTACTTTCTGGAGTAGAGACAAAGCACCAAGTGCAGCTACCTGGAAAAAGTCAACTAGCACTCCTTGGGGTTTCTTGGTACTGTCCTGATTCATATGGCCCAGGTTTCTGGGTTTGACCAAAGTAGAAAGGATTAATCATCAAGATGGGTTAACTTGCTTTCTCTTCCCCTGAGCTACCACATAAATCCTAACCTGCTACTGTGCTGATTGCCTCTTACTTACACTGCAATATGACTGTTCTTTCAAAGTAATCAATCAGTGATTTTTGTCATGCGCCTTGGAGGGGAGATGCCTTCCTGGAAACTGCTGTTTCAAATTGTAGAAAATGGACCAAGATGATTTTTTCCCTCTCTGAAGTCACAATAGTTATCCTGGTAACCCAAAATACAAAGTATAGGAGGTGGGTTGGGGTCTCCAAGGAACCTAAAGACAAAGGATCCAGGGAAAATTCAGAATCAGGCCCACTAAGAAGTTTCTAAACGATCACCTGAACAGGCTACTGGTACTGGCAGCCTTGTAAGTGGGCAAGTCTCCCAGTTCATGACTAGTCACAAAGTATGTTCCAATCAGGAAGACCTGAAAACGAGAGGTCCCTGGGGGGGGGGTTCTGAATAACTGCACAGCCTAAAGCAAATAGACTATCTCATCCCACTGTTGAGATCTGCAGTCATGGCTCCTGGTGCAGGAAAGTTTCTTGTTCTGTGAAGTGTTTTGAACAACTTAGTAGGTGGTATTATATAGAAAGTTCTATTTTACAACAAATTCCCCCTAGAAATGGTTAAACTATTTCCCATGGTGACTAATGTTGCCCACCGCATATCAATTCCCCCATGGTAGGTTAACCACTGTGGCGACACAGCTGTGTACAAGTTCTGTGGCTTCTACACCCTACACCCAAACAGAGCCCAGTGGGGGTACACCGTTCAATTTATGTTCTACACAGTTGGAGTCTGGTCTGTTGATCAGTGATGAACACTACCTACACTTGGTCTCTTCTTCATTTACATAAGTTACAGTAGCCCCAAATCCTCCCCCTCAGAGCCTGTATTTTTTCAGGCCTTGCTGACTGGTTCATATTTGGGGGTCAGTTATGAACTGCCCAATGTATCTCAGCCTCCTCAGATAAATCAAGAATAGGTAAGAATTGAACTTCAAGGGTCGAGTACTCAATAAAATGCCAGGATCGTTTTCTTCATATAAGTGACATATAATTGGGAGATTCTCTCCATGAAATAAATCATCTATCTTTGCTAAACGAGAATAAACCAGGCCTGGAGAAGATAGAACTACTTCTTAAAACAGTCAATACTGAAGAAACTGGGCCCTGAACATCTGATGGTGGTCAAGTGTGAAAACCACAACAAAAGATGACAGGAACTCGGTGGTCATTGCTAAATGGTATCCTCAGTTTCTTAGCTTCTCCGTCACTTAGCCTGTGACTTCGGTAAGCCCCTGCTTCTGTCTGTCTGCACTTACAGGGTACCCCAATGACTTCCATTCACTTTGGGCCACTTAAATTTGGTCTCTTCACCCCAGCTTTGGCTTCAATTATATACAATAATACTGAAATCAACATTGCCTACAGATAGTTAAAATATAGAAGACATCATTCTGAACTTTGGAAATTTTCAGAGAACTTTTTCTTTCAGATATCTTTTGACGAAATACATTTTGCTACTGTTAAATAAGTAGGGCATTCTGCGGAAAAGGGTTAAATTTCTTGAAAATTTATACCTCAGTTAATGGTTCAACTATGTGCATACGTGTATGAAGATATGTATATGTGTGTGGTGTGTGTACAGTGTGTGTGTGGTATGTATGTGAAGTGTCCATGTTGTTTGTAAGTGTATGTAGGATGTGTGTGCGATGTGGGGTCTGTGTGTGTAAGGTCAGAGATTTCCTGGAGTCAGTTCTTCTACCACATAGGTTCCCAGGATCACATTTAGGTCGTCAAGTTTGGCCACAAGTGCCTTTTCCCACAGAATTATCTGGTCTGCCAAATTTTATATCTTACCAACTACAAAATTAGTAATTCTATATAAATTAGTAATTCTATATAAAGAACCATTCAAAAGCACCTGGTCTTTGACTATACATGGTCTGGGGTTGTGTGGGGGGTTTTTTGGTTTTGTTTTTTAGTTAGTATTTTTTGTTCTTTCTTGGTATAAATGGAAAATGGTTGGAGGAACACATAATGTATTTTATCGGAGACTGCTGGCGCAGCTGCAGCTGGGCTCACTGAAGCCTGGCTAATACCGCAGTCCTGCGTGGTCTGCCCAGAAGCACTGACTGTCACTGGGCAGGAACTATGTCCGCGCTCTCTCGACAGTGTTGCTAAGGACAATAGGCAGACCACTATGATAAATGAGAATAGCATTAATACTCTAGTCCAAGGTATAAAAAGTCTATGGGGTTTCCCCCAAAATTAATAGGGAATCCAGGCTTAATTACAGAAAAAAAATCAGAAACCAGCAGGTGAACATGAGATTTCTACCACTGGACTCCTAAATCACTATAACTCAACCCTTCACCCATTTTCTAGCAATATTCAAGGATTCTAGCTGGAGATGAAAAATTACTTAAGGTTATAATCCAAAACCCCAAGGAGGCCAATATCTACTGCATTAATGCATTAAAAATCTTGAATTTAGGGGCTGAAGCAATGATTCAGCAGTTAAGAGCCCTGGCCACTCTTTCAAAGGAGCTGGGTTCAATTCCCAGCATCCACATGGCAGTTCCACAATTGCCTGTACAAAAAATAAACTTTTTTAAAAAAATCTTGAATTAAATTTTAACATATTATCTGAATTACAAAAAAAAAACTCTGAGAAAATAAAAACTAAATTTTACACAGAAAGACAACATGAGTGACTAAGTAGAAGAAAATTTATGGGGGAAACTACATACAAAATAATGCTATCACTAAATACACACACACACACACACACACATACACACACACACACACACACACATATATATATATATATATATATATATATATATATAGAGAGAGAGAGAGAGAGAGAGAGAGAGAGTGCTCCAATTTACCTGGCATTACTCTCATAGCTATTAAAATAGACTTCATTTTGCTCAGCACAGTAGCACATCCTATAAACCCAAGCCCTTGGAAAGGGTCAAGAAGGGTCAAGAAATGGAGACTAGTCTGTGTTTCATGGCAAAGGCAAGGCCAGTCAGGGCTACATGTCACTCTGCCTCCAATGACCCAACAGAAACAAGAGCAGAAAGACTTCAGCTCTTCCATGGCAGTAATATTTACTATGCCCCATACAGTGTTCTGAATACTTTACATAGAGGAATTTACTGAATTCTTAAATAACATCAGGGAGTGAAGTATATTACCCTCCCTACTTTACAGATGAAGAGCCTGGAAAAATAGCATTGCATCCAACACTGATCAGTTAAGAAGGAACCAAGCTTTGAATCCAGCTGATCTGGGTTAGGTACCATTTGCTCAGCTATGGGTGTGACCAATTTCTTCTAAAATCACTACTCTGGGCTTAGCAGTTAGCTCAGTGGGTAGAGTGATTTCCTACCATGCACCAGCCTTGTGTTCTGTCCCCAGCACCACAGAAGCAGGAGTAATGGCACACATCTGCAGTCCTGGACTGGGGAAGTTCAAGGTCATCCTCAGTTGCACAGGGAATTCAAAGCTAACCTAGGATAATTGAGGCCATGTCTCAAAATAAATAAATAAATAACAAAAAAAGCTGTTATATGAAAAAGAAAGAAACAATACACTCTGCATTGCCTTTTTTCCATCATGAGAGAAATTACTTTAGCTTTGTACAAGGGTATACAACATAGCTAAATAATGGATGATATGTGCCAAGTTTCTTACTATTGGAAAGGGAGCCACCAATGAACAAGAATGCTTAGAATAAAAACTATGGAGTTATATTCCAATAAAAAATAGTAATAATCTCAATGTTTACTTTTATCCACACATACACACATATACACATTTAGAGAGATGCGGAAATAATTACAGGGTGTATTTCCAGGATTAACACACACATATACAGTTGTAACTCCTATTGACCAAGCTTGGAGGCAATGAAGCCCCTAAAGCAATGGGCACACCTTCCACCTGGATCTTTGTTTCTGGATACTTACTTACTAAATACCTAAATCTAGGGGCTGGAGAGATGGCTCAGTGGTTAAGAGCACTGACTGCTCTTCCAGAGGACCAGTGTTCAATTCCCAGCACCCACATGGCAGCTCACAACTGTATGAAGATCCAGTTGCAGGGGATCTGACACCTTCACACCAATGCACATAAAATAAAGTTAAATAAACCATAAAAATAAAAATAAATAAATAAATAAATACCTAAATCTAGGCCTGGGGCAAGGAAAGTCTAAGATACATGTGAACAGTCTTATAGTATCAGAAAATAAAGAAGTGCTTAGAAACACAAGGATGAAAGCAAGTTAAAAGAAACAAAAAACACCAAGAGACTTTGTCCAGTGATGGCACATGCCTTTAATCCCAGCCGTTAGGAAGCAGAGGCAGGCAGATCTCTGTGAATTTGAAGCCAGCTTAGTCTACGAGCTAGTTCCATGACACCTGGGGCTACACTAAGAAACCCTGTCTTGAAAAACAGAAGCAGCAACAACAACAAAGAAACAGGAATCAGTCTGAAAGAGCTGCCAATGATCAAGCCTCTAAGCAATTTAAGCAACAAAATAAACAATGGCCTACAGGACTATTAGCCAAAGTACAATAGAAACATACATAAGTCCACACTAACATAAATAAGTAAATACAGAATCAAATAGAGATCAATCTTCCTTACAAAGAAATTCTAAATTATATATAGCACATAATATATAGTTATATTATATTGTATATAGATATATATTCCACCTTAGGAGTTAGACCTTACCTTTTCCTATACTTTGCTCAGTAATGAGTTGAACTTAGTGACTCACTTTCAAGGAACACAATAGGGAATTGAAAAGGCAGTGATTTTTACAGTGGAGAAAACTGCCTGGCAAATGCTAACTCAACTGAATGATAAGGTTACTATCAGTGACAGTATATGACTGCAGAGTACACTGTCATCTGAGATGACAAGAAGCTTGTTCCAATTTTGTGGGTTTTCCCCAAAATCCCACAACCATGGTCTGTTCATGAGAAAACATCAGACAAACAGATTATGAGACATTCTACAGGATATCTAGGCAGTCCTGATCAAGACTGTCACAACGTATTTATGAGATCGTTACAGGCTGCAGGAGATTGGAAGATATCATGACAAATACAATTTGACACAAGAGGATACTAATGGGGAAATTTGGCATATATATATATATATATATATATATATATATATATATATATATAAACACCTGTACTTGAGTTGACAGCAACATATTTATATAAATTTCTTTGTATTTGTACTATACTTTAGTAATACAAGATGTTGACATTGAGAGACCTGGCATACAGCAACTTCCTGCACTATCTCTGTAACTTTTCTGTAAATCTAAACTTGTTCCAAAATTAAACTAAGAAATCATTATATTAAAAAAATAGACCATCTATGCAAAATATGTAACAGAGCAACTATACACTGATATACACTGAAAAGAAACTAGATGTAAGGGCATAACAACTTTTTAACAATTTTCTGATAGGATTGTTATTCTCTTTCTTTTATTTTTGTCTGTCTGTGTGTGTGTATGTGTGTGTGTGTATGTGTATGTGTGTTTGTATGTGTGTGTATGTGTGTGTATGTGTGTGTATGTGTGTGTATGTGTGTGTATGTGTGTATGTGTATGTGTGTGTGTGTGTGTGTGTATGTGTGTGTGTGTGTGTGTGTTAGGCTCTCTGGCATCAGTTTTCTCCTGCCACTTTGTTGAGGAGGGACATCTCTTGTCTCTGCCACATTGTAGTCTAAGTTAGCTGGCCAACAAGAATCCAGGAGGTCCCCTGCCTCTGACTCCCATGGCCTATGGCTGTGCTGGGACGACGGACACATCCCACCACATCTGACATTTTCTCATGGGTTTCTGGGAATGAATTAGGGCTGTCAGGCTTGCGCTCTTATGCGCTAAACCACCTCAGCAGGCCCCATGCTTAGTTCTTCTTAAGGAACTTTACAAGAATCACAGAACTACTCAAGGGTTCATCTGTAAATGCTTACCGGATGTGCCACATGCCAAGAATTGTTCCAGGCACTATGGATGCCCTGAAAAACAAGATAGGGTTCCTGTCTCCAAAAACCTTCAAATAGGGTTGGAGAAAGACACAGAAACACAAAATAACACAGAGCAATGTGTGCTATCTAAGAAGTCATTTGAAGATCACAGGTATGCACCTAAGAAACAAATCCATGTGTGATAGAAACAGTCCCAGTGGGAAAGAGTTCCCGAGGGCTCCAAGGTGTCCTATGGCATTCAAGTACCTCTGTGAAAGACCAACCACTTTCTAACAGTATCAAGTACATTTGAGGAACATGGACTAATCCTGTGAGCCCTCTGAATAGCCTTCAGAGCTTTCTACTACTCAGGATCAAGCTAAATTGCTTACATGCATGATAACTAACTTTATGTCAGTTTTTCTAGGCTATAGTACCGAGTTCCTTAACCAAATACTAATCAGGGTGACTCTCTCTTCTGTTCCTGCTTAACACTTATTCATCCCTCAGCTCTTAGCTTGGCTGTTCCTTCCGCAGGGAACCTTCTCAGGATTCCAGCCCGACCTCACTCAGAATTACCTCTCAAACAACCGCACAACTCTCCTACATAGTTGGATGAATTACAGCCCAGCACTCCCAGCATGGAAGTCCCATGAAGGCAAGAACCACGTCTTGTTTGGTTCATTTGTTTCTAATTCTATTCCTTGGCATAGTGCTTGAAGCATGAAAGTCTCTCAATGAATATTTGTTTAATGGACGTCAGTAAGATGAGATAAGACTAGAAAACAGCTCCTCTGAACAGCCACGGCTTCTGAAGTTTTTGCCAGACAGAATTCAGTGACCCAATCCTTTTGATGACTCATCAAGTTGAAACTCAAGGTTTAAAAAGGGGAACCTGGAGAAGCAGTCAAAGCAAGCAGAGAGGAGGGGTTGTATTTACTGGAGACAGAAATGTCCCTGCAGATGGGCTGGAGGCGGCCAGTGTGGCTACAGCCTCATGTTGACACCAACTTCAAAAATACCACCTGTCTCTTACCCCAAACTGGGCTTTATGTAATAACATTTCCCACATATTGCAGCTGTCAAGTGTTGAAACTCCCTGAAGTACCTTTCTGAGGTATTACACACAAATGCTAGCCTACTAAAATGGGGAAAATGACACAATTCTTAACCACATGTATTTATTTTTCCTGTTAATTTTCTACTTACTCTTTGAGATCCTCATACATGTATATAGTACATTTCAATGATCTTCACCTGCCCTCTATATCCCCCTCCCAACTTTACATTCTCCTTTGATAGCTCATGGAGACCAATTAGTGCTTCCTACATACTCATATTTATAGGGGCATCCATGGGAGCATGGACACCCGACCAGGGAACACTTTCCTGAAAAAAACTCCTTATCCCTCCCTACCTCAGCAGCCATAAACCGCTAATCACTTTTCAGTTAGGGGTGGGGCTCCCAGGCTCCTTCGCAGCCATGCTGGGATGTTGACTGCCTTAATCTTACATAGATGTTTTGCAGGCGAACACAGCTGCTGGAAGTTCATGAGTCATGGCCAGAAGCTGCTGGTCCGCTCCAGTCCTCCTGGCCTCTGGCTCTTACCGTCTTCCTACTCCTTCTCCAGGATGTTCCCTGACCTTCACAGAGGGGCTGTGGTAGAAATGGCCTATGTGTAGCTGAACACTATGTAGAAACTTATCCTCTACACTTGGACAGGCTGTGAATTTCAGCATTAACCATCACCTATTGAACAAGGTTCTTCTTTGTTGGGGTCCAAGAGCTACATTGATCTGTGAGTATAGGGAGATATATTTAGAAGGCAGTTTGACATAATGTCCAATTAGTAAAATCATAGTAGGCTCTCCCTTAGACCTCTGAGCTCTCCAGACATGATTTTTGGCCATATTTACATATAACATGTGTTTTCTTTTGTGGAGTGGACCTTAAATTCAAACAAAAGCAGTTGGTTACCCTGTAACATGCTATTATTGCACCCATGGGCTTATCTTGTCAGGTTAATCATTATTGTAGCTTCAGAAGACTTATTGGATATGTCTATTGATATATTCAACAAAGAATGACTAGAAGAGAGGCCATTCAGCACTGAAGAAATGTTTACAATCCTCTGACAATAAAAACTGTAACACATCTAGGTGAGTGGGGGAGAGAAGCAGAGACAACTTGTTTGCACCATCGGTAAGCTTGAGCATCAGACTGAGTATCAAGGGCACAGGAGAAGAAATCACAAAGAAAACTGGGAACTCTTGAGCAAGGTGTTAGGACAGTTTAGAGACATAACAAAAATAGGAAATATAATTCATTTAGGAAAGGGGGAAATGCTCAAAGGAAATACATAAGCACTGAGATAGTACTATCCAAACATTAGCTAAAGTCAGCCAGCAAGTTACTGGAGACCTTGGGTTATACTTTAGGAAGGAAATTAGGTTTAGGGAAGAAGATTGGAGATCAGCCTAGGGGGATACCTGAAGCAATGACTACATCCTGTGTGCTCCATGTTACATCCTACCATAATCTTAGGCTTTATTGTGATTTCGAGATGATATTTTAAAAATATCCTAAATCTTTTTCACGTATTGATCTGTATGGCTAATAATATCATGGCTCATCCATTTTATTGATAGTATGATCATTAAGATGAAACAGAAATTTTTAGCATTATATATTTTTATTTAGGTTCTCACTATATTGTTAAGCATTGATCCCATTCACTTCAACAGACAAGACTGCCACAGAATTGTACAACCAGTTTTAGTGTTTTTAGAAATCCTCTAGGTCAAGTGGTTCTTGACGTTCAGTCACAACCCCTTTGTGGGGTGGGTTCAAATGACCCTTTCACAGGGGTTACCTAAGACCATTGGAAAACACAGATATTTACATTACAATTAATAACAGTAGCAAAATTACATTTATTAAGTAGCAATGAAATACTTGTGTGATTAGAGGTCCCCACAACATGAAGAACTGTATTAAAGGGTTGTAGCCTTAGGAAGTCCGAGAACCACTGATCTAGGTGGATCACCATCCCTACTATTGGACACCTAAATGAATTTTCAAAACACCAAGAACTTTGGTAGCGCCAGAAGAACCAAAGAATGTGCAGCTGGAGATATCATCTGTGTGTCTAATTTTGATCAAAACAACTCCTTAGAGTCTCTGGCTGTAGAAAGAGAAAGAGAGAGGGGGATGACAAGGAAGTTTGCTGTGTCTTATGATACAAGCCAGACAAAATACACCATTGCAGCCGGGGCCAGGGGAGGCACAAAGCATACAGTTGTCCCTGACTAGATCTAAAAGCTAGGGGCAGAGCAAAATACAATGACTTGGAAACAGAATGAGATAAGGAAGCAAGGAAAAGTATGGAGAAACACTGATGGATTCTGCTCAGAAAGTGATGCCAAGCTGAAAAACAAGTGTGGATCTGGGGAGGGTCGCTCCAAGTAAACCATGACTTAGAAAGCACCATTTCATCTGTCTCAGAAAGAAATACTCCCTGAAGAGTGATGGTCTGGAAGAGTGACAGGGGTGCTGGCTGATGAAGAGAGCACCCTGTGACCCCACCCTAGCATGACCCGGCCTGACTTCCATCAGGTACACACTGTGATGATCACCAGAGCCATTACCAGAAGGTGGTGAAACTGGCTTCCTCTGGCCTCCACACTATCTGCCACATCCCGTGCTCTGCCTTCCTTCCTCCTGACCACCCATAAGGAATTGCACAGGTTCCCTCCCTCAGCTGGCTTCTTATGGGAACATCTCTGGGATCCCAGGCTTGCCACAGCCTCTCTCCCCGGACATCTCATGGGCTGCTTTGGCTTCAGCATTTTCCACATGTTAATGACTGTCAAATGTTTACTCTCTTGCCCCATCTGAGCTCAGATGTACATAGCAATTGCATCAGCTCTTGGGTGGTTTACAAACCCAACTTACCTAAAATTGAACTATAATTTTCTCCTGCGGATACAGGCCTCTAACATTTCCTATCAATGAATTTACCTCCATTCAGTCTTGTATTCTCTTTTCCTCTATGCCAAACAATGGCTGGCCATCCTTAGGTACCAATTTAAACATTATTTCTTTGCTCAATCTTTAAGCCACCCAATATTGGTTAGCCGCCCTTCCACAGTGTACTCCTCCAAGTACCTGGGATTCCCCCCACACCAAATCACACCCTACTGTTAATACTTATTTACATATTTTCATTTTCCCCTGGACCTTGAACTCCATAATAGAAAACATATCTGTTTTGTGAGTACGTGTATTTCTAAAACCCCAGCCTGGTACTGTTCTATGTTGAATAAATGACTAATAATAGTGCATTGTAAGTCTGTCTCAGCAGCAGAACTCATCAACTCTATGTCAATGACATCTCCTTAGAGAATTAGAAAGACTTCCAAAAGTCCTTCTTAGAGCAGTGGTTCTCAACCTTCCTAATACTTGACCCTCAAATACAGCTCTTCATGTTGTACTGACCCTCAACCATAAAATTATTTCGTTTCTCCTTCATAACTGTAATTTTGCTACTGTTATGAATCATGATGTAAATATCTGTGTTTTCTGATGTGTCGTAGGTGATCCCTATGAAAGGGTCATTTGACCACAAAGTGGTTGCGCCCCACAGGTTGAGAACCACTGTCTTAGCAGATACTGAGAACTGCAGTATATCCAGGAATATTTATTTCCTAAGGAATGGCCAACCAGAGCCTTTCCCTTGATACAAAGCTCCCATTTCACACACAAAGTAATCAATCTCATTACTCCCAACAAGGAGGGAGCATCAAGAACGAAGGAGTTTTGACTGGAGAGATGTCTCAGAGGTTCGCAACAACTGCGCCGTCTCTTGCAGATGACCTGGGTTCCGTTCCTAGCACCCACACCATGGCTGACAACAGTCTGTAACTCTAGTTCCCGGGGATCTGAGGCCCTCTTCCAACCTCTGGGAACAACGAGGACCTGCAGCACATCAAGCATGGAGGTGAACACTCACACACGTAAAAAATAAAAATAAATCTTTAAGGAAAGGAAGGAATGGATTTTTCTTTTGGTTTCTGAGTGTGTGGAAGCAGGATAGAGAATTTTAGTGTTAAATATTCATGAAATAAACCATATCAGACTCTTCCCTGAATCAGTACTTTCAAAACGCGAGCATAAATGGGAATCATCTGGAGGGCTTGTGGAAGCACAGCCGTCTAGACCTGACCCCAGGGCTTCTGACTCAGTCTGTCTGGGACAAGGCTGCAGAATTCGCATTTCTAACAAGCTTCCAGGTGCTGCTGCTGACACTGTTCATCAAGGCATCAGAACCATGAGAACCGCTGCATCGGACATCTGAGTCATCCTTACTCAAGCAAACATAAAGTGTGCTGGAGTAGGGGCAGCTCTCCGAAGCCTGGAGAGGAAGGGCTCACCACTGAGCAGGAAATTCACATCCGGGGAGCTTGCACATGGATCAAAGTCCCTCTGAGAAGCAAGAAGACAGCACATTGGAAGCCAGCCCCTTGTGTGGAGGCTGATTACTACCAGAGCAACTCTGATTAAGTAACGCAGCTCTGCATGAAATGGACAGCATAGGCCTCGGGGTACAAGTTCTAACCAGCATCTTCATTCTTCCACCAATAGTTCATTCTCTCTTTGGGCACTTGGCTCCTACCCCTTAGATTCCAGTGACTCCACCCTCTGAAGACCAAGGAGAGTCCTAAACTTAGATCTGCTCAATACGCATGTGCCACACTCAGTCCACGACTGGTGCAGAACTGGCATGTGGTGTAAGTTAACCCAATGAGAGTTAGTCCTAGATGCTATTCAGCCTGCTGAGACTAGAATCATTCCTTTCCTCTGGGGTTGCCAAGGCAAAGATATTAAAACTGGGGGCTTAGCTGCCATTGCCATTACAGGAAGTATGTGTGTGTGTGAGAGAGAGAGAGAGAGAGACAGAGACAGAGACAGAGAGACAGAGAGAGCGAGAATGACACCAACACTTGGAGAAATTGCCATAAAATGATCGAGACAATGATAGCAGGATCACCTGTCATCAGCAGGATCTTTGAAGTTAGGATTCTAACCTTGAGATGGATTTTTGTCCCTTACTTCTGAAAATAAGAAATGAGAAAGAATTCTGCTAGCCAAAGAATTCACAGCTCTAGTCTAAGATGACTAAGGAACTGTTTGTGGAAGTTTCTCTCCAGGTGGACAAATCTTATAGGTGCACTGCAATTCCAGTAATTAATTTTTTTGCTATGTCATTTGTCTATTATAACGCTTTGTGCTGTGCGTCTCCCCCGATTGCTTGCCTTCTTTCCCTCTTGTGTAAGTTCCCTGAATGGAAGAACTGTCCTCTTTGTAACAGTTTCCCTCCGGGAATGCACAGTAGTAGCTAGCTCAAGTGACTATGTGCAAAAAGCAGGTTTTCTTTTTAATTATCAGAAATCAGTTTTAAAAGAAAGACACAGGGAACTGAGCACATAGGAACTAGTACTAAGCCAGAGTCAAGTGAACCACTCCGCTCTAGAATGAGTGTTTCTAACCAGATCCCAACTCCCACAAGAAGGTTTGCCATTTCTCTTTTCTTTGAGAAATCATTACAAGGCAGGGGATACCAGCGAATGACGGCTGAGGTGATGACTCCCACATCAGTCAGTTTCCTCTTCCCCAAACTAATTTCCAGAAACTCTGCCACATCATGCAGCAAGAACCCCCTGGTTTGAACTCAAAGGACAGTCCAGCGGTCTTGGGCACAGCTAAGAGCGGCCATCCTTAGATGGCTTTCAGTGATAAAGAGCTTCCTGCAAGAGCACTCCCAAATGCTGATGTCATGGAAAACAATTGCTACTTTGGAAACAAAACCCAGAAAGGATTTGTAAGTGGTACCCAATGCCAGTTTATCACTCAAATCTTGGTCCTGTTGCCTCCTCAAGAGTCTATTGGCCTCCTGAGGCACAGCTGTAGCCAGTGAATGCACATCTAACAACTAGACCTAGAAAGTCCACCTTTCTGACATCAAGGGACCTGCCCTAGATGAAAAACAAAAACAGCTGCCTTTTCCAAGCCTTGTGGATTTCATAAGATTAGCAGCTTTCCTCAGAGTCTGCCTCAAAGACTTTCTTTCCAGTGGTTCATGTGCTAGCTCACGGGATAGGCCGAGAAGTTCACTAAAGCAAAAACATAAGCTCAAACACCCAAGCCAGCTGGTGGGAACTGGGAGCGCTGCAGAGGAGCTGACTTATCTAGCTGGGTCAAAACAAGCGTGAGTGCTTCAAACAGGCCCAAGATCAGAAACAAAAATTGGGTGTTTATTGAGTGCTGTCCCTCTTGATTTTTTTCCTCTTTTGCTAGACATGAATTGATTGCCTCCTTAGCTTTATCTTGACAAGGAATAAAGTCACAAATAATAGGAAATTGGTTTTCTGTGAAATTCATTATAAACTAAGTTTGCTTTCCTAAATAAAAAAAAAGTCATATATGTGCTTCACAGGACATTTAGGAAAATGGCAGATCATAAATCACCTCTAACCTCAGCGTTGTTGTTCATTAACTCCATTTTCACACAACACAAACACACACACACACACACACACATTTGAAGCCTATCAGATGTAGGTCTAGAGAAGTAGATGGCTAGGCAAATATGTCTCTATTAAAATGATGATTGATTTTTATTTCATTTTCCACCTAATACATTATTATAACCATTTCCTCACATCAATATATTCAACACTTTTATGTCTACATAAGATTATACTATATGGACATCAAAAAATATTTAGCCACTTCCAACTGTAAACATTATGGGCATTTCTAACTTTGTACTATTATCAACAACATTTATGATGATTCCTTTGATAAACCTTTACACATACAGGGAATTTTCTTCCACACACTTCTGGCTAGTTAGACAGGAGCTGAAGGGACATGGGTTTTCTCCCACACACTCTGGCTAGTTAGACGGGAGCTGAAGGGACACGGGTTTTCTTCCACACACTCTGGCTAGTTAGACGGGAGCTGAAGGGACACGGGTTTTCTTCCACACACTGCTAACTAGTTAGACGGGAACTGAAGGGACACGGGTTTTCTAGTTTCATAAAAGTTGCTTTCCATCAACTTAATGGTTTCTTCAATTCGCAATACAAAAACACTAAAATAACTATTTAAAATGTATGACAATAAATTAAGTCTAATAAAAATAAGTGCATAGAAAGACGAATAATCTATTTGGAGAGGAGAAAATATAAAAATAAAGAGAAGTTATGTGATGAGGTTTTAAGATTAATGAACTTGGATACAAAAAACTTTATCTTCCAGGAAATTCTTTTTTTAATATTCTTTTATTTTTCATTCAAAAAAATTACACTTCCTCCCCTTCTCCCAGAACCCTCCCACTCCCCCATTACCCCTCCTCCTTCCCCCTGCTTCCTTAAAGGGGGGCAGGGTACTCTGCCCTGTGGGAAGCCCAAGGCCCTCCCCCCTCCATAGCAGCCTAGGAAGGTGTGCCTCCATATAGACTAGGTTCCCAAAAAGCTAATACATGCAGAAGAGATACATCCCAGTGCCATTATCATTGGCTTCTCAGTCAGCCCCCGTTGACAGCCACATTCGGAGATTCCGGTTTGATCACAAGCTCATTCAGTCCTGGTCCAGCTGGATTTAGTGAGCTCCCATTAGATCAGGCACACTGTCTTGGCTGGTGGACCAGCCTCTCCCGGTCCCGGCTTCCTTGCTCATCTTCTCCCACCTTCTGCTCTTCGACTGGACCTTGGGAGCTCAGTCCTTCCAGGAAATTCTTAAACTTAGATCATTTGTAGCAGGGTTTATAATTTTAGCGGGCTAGTTAAATATTTCTATTCTTTCTCAGTTTCTAATTTTAAAAATGAAACAACCCAAGAAGACTCTTAAAAGATATTATTATCTTTCATTCTAGATTTACTGCCCCATCGGAAAACAATTGCTTCTGAACTGGCATGAAGCATCTAGCGCCTCACTGTTGCCTGGTGAATCATCCCCCCAGATAATTCTGGAATATGGATAACAGGGAAGCTTGCTTCCTGCCAAAAACTCAAGAAGTGCTGGTGAAATTTAGGAAAATCATTATCAGGAAGGTCCCCAGTGGTTTCCGAGAGCATGTCTTAGTAGTTACTGCACTTTGTGACCTCTGCAGAAAGTGTAAGCAAGCCCATGCGTCCGCGCAGCCCGGCCAGTTTCCCTTGCCAGTCTCCCTCTCCTCATCACCACGGAGCAAAGTGGAAACAGTTGGGCAAGCTCCACTAATCGACAGCTGCTTGCAATTAGACGAAGCATTTAAACCCATTCTTTAACTGCCTTCCCAACTGCCCAGCCCTTCTGCATGAGCAATACACCGTGACAATTTGCCAGAATGTTTGACTTATCTCCATCTCTAGTGGTTTCTATACCTTCCTTATTTTCTCCAATCTTCCCACACAGTGTCTGACTCCTCCAGTTCCTCTTGTTCAATTAGAGGAATACAAAAAAGGGATTAGTTGAAACCAGGTTGAGCTGCTCTGGGCTAAGATGGAAAATTCTACCCAGGCGATTATTAGAGGCAGAGATATCTTGATGTTTCTCAAAGAGATGTCAGAGGCATGCCCTTTTCTTTCTTCTTCAGTTTTTAAAAGAACAAACTGGCAGTTTCCCAATAATTTTCTTTTAGGATGATAAAGCAAAACAAGAGGTACTGAGTGTTTGTCAACTCCTTCCAGTTTCCCTGACTTAAAAACAATCCGTTTAGTGCAGCAACAAGATGGCTGGAGCAGTCTTCAGTGTTTCCTTCACCAGCGAAGAAAGTGAGTATCAAACATCTAGTCACAATCCCACAAAACGTGGATGAGCATGAACTGAACACACCTCTGCGGTTCTCAGTCTAGATCACTTCCTGGATGCCTGTTCCCTTCTCTAAAGGAAAACAAAAAGATGCTTCTTGCACATAACCATCTCTGCTATTCTTCTCTATTTCACCCCATGAAATCAGTTACTCATTTGGTCCCTTTGCTGCACAAGGGACACGCAGGGAAGAGAAAAGGAAAACAGTGAGGGGGGTGTGAGGTGGATGGAAGGAAGCAACAATGACTTCTACAGATTGAAGCAGAAGGAGCTGAGAGAGGAACACACACATACATACACACACACATACACACACACACACGTGTGCCCCAGCTCTCCCACCCACACAGCAGGGCTGTTCCCCAGCTTGCTACTTCCTGAAGCAGACTCCTGCTTCCTCCTAACTCAATGACTCTCTTCATAGAATTGGGAGTAGATGTAATTATTTTATATATAATTATTTCATATGAAGAAAGACCAGGGAGAAGAGAGGGAGGCAGCAAATATAAGCAAAGAACAATTACATATGCATGGTAGCATCATAGTGAAAAATAAACATCTTAGACTGAAATTCCCACCAATGATCCTCCTATCCCTTTAATCTGGAGTGCCCCTCCTCCCATCATTTCTCTAAGTCCTAATGATTCTTTAATACTCACCTCTTTTTATGTGCTTGTTTCTTTCTGGACAGGATCTCACGATGTAGCTCTGTCTGTCCTGGAACTCACAATGTAGATAAGACTGGCCTCCAACTCACAGAGAATTGCCTATCTCTGTCTCCCAAGGGCAGGGATTAAAGGTGGTGCCTCTATATTGGGTTAATCCCCTCTTCTTAAGGGGGTTTCAGCCCTGACATCCATCTTCCCTCCACTGCATTCCTACATTTTCTCCATACCCCACCTACAGTTTTCCTTATGTTTCTCCTTTTAGTATAGTATGATATATATCTATCTATATCACTTTTCTTATTGCTGAAGTTAATCTCTCATATGTATGTAATCTTTCATATGAATTACATATGAATATGTAATTTTTCATATGTAATATTTCATATGAACTTCATCTTTCATAGCTCTGTCACATCCAGAAAGCACCGTTCTGCAGTGGCCCTCCCCTTCCTCTGACTCTTGCAGTCTCTCTGTTAGTATTCAGGTATCTTTACTGGCCTGCCTTTGGGGTTCCAACAGGCTGCATCCTCAGTTGTAGCCACTAAGGGCACCTCCTGTGCACATTCACTACATTCCCTTCTAAAAGGGCCCTGCCAACTTCGCATCTCTCTCTTTCTCTCTGTCTCTGTCTGTGTGCCCCCACCCTCCTTTCCTCCCTTCTCCCTCGGTCCCTCCCTCCTCTTCTGCTACTCCTGTCCCCAGAAGCCCGTCTCCCCTCTCCCCTCCCCACTTTTCCCATTCCCTTTCCTCCAGTAAAAAACACCTCCACCTGAGCTCTGCCTAGTGAAGTCTTTCTCTCAGCGCGCCGCTTTTTAAAATTACACTTTCTACCCCCTTTTCCACGATAATCACTGAGCCTTGAGAGCAGGCATTCCACTGAGGGCTGACGCTCCACAATATCTTGTTACACATGCATTCATAGTGGCTGTGACTACATTCACCAAACCTGCACAAGGTCAAGCGAGCTAAACGCCAACGTGGATGGAGAATCGGCTCACAAGGCTTACTCCTAGCTGCGGAGCTACCCACAGTCAATGGCTGCTGGGAAAGCGGGAGCACCACTTTTCTTCAGGGATATGGGTCCTCATAGTCTGTCCATGCTTCCATGGATGGCCCTAGACCCCCCACACACACATACTGGGAGCAATAAATGGACTCAGTGGGTTTTTAAAAAGTATTCATGACCCTAGGAAGGAAAAAACGGTGGGGAGAAATAGAAGATGTAAGAAGGGACCGGACTAGGATGAGTTTGGTCAAAACACATTCTATGGGAGAAACGTGTATGAAATTCTCAAACAATAAAATAGCACAGGAAACACTAGTCTTTCAGGGAAGAACCCATATCTGAATCGTTTTCCTCATTTTCTTGGCATTCAATATATAATTTCAAACAATGTTTCCCTAGTAAAGTAGTTTTAAAGAGAAATATGGCTGTTTTGTTTATAATCCAGTAGAGGAATATTTAAATGTGGTTAGAATTTAAAAGGATAATTAAGAAAGGTAACTATCTGATCCAAATGCCCATGACAGAAAAGTATAGGGCACATTCAGGGTTCATTACTATTGATGTCATAGGTTTAGATGTGTCATAGGTTTAGATGGCAGAGAGCCACGACTGACCTGGACTTTGTTACTGGTAAAGAAAAACCATACTGCCATGGTGGACTGGACGTGCTAATTTTATGGGGACTCTTGCTGGTGTTCTGTTTTGTAAAAGTGTATTACTGGAATTGAGATGTGGCCCAGGGGTTAAATGCCAGGTACTACTCCTGCAGGGAAACCAGGTTAGGTTCCCGGCACACATGTTGGATGGCTCATCTGTAATTTTAGATCCAAGGGATCCTCTAGTTTCTGTGAGCATTTTCACACATGTATACACACACACACACACACACAATTTTAAAATAAAGCACTATATCTCTGGGGCTAGGGAGGTGGCTCAGCAGTTAACAGACTGTACCAATGTGTGCTTTGGCAGCACATACACTGAAATTGGAATTATACAAAGATATTCTAGGCCCCTACACACAAATTCAGAAAGTGTTCCTTATTGTACAACACAGCTCCTACACTTAAGACTGTGATATGGGGAAATAGGCATGCTAGTATAGATATGGGGAAAGCTCATGGGTCTCAGCCAAAACCAAACACTATAGGTGTCTAAGGAAGGCTGAGAGCAGGCAGGAGAAATGGTCTTCCCCAAGGATGAGCCCCCTAACTGGTTATCCAATCCCAAGTGGTTACCCCTGAAATCAAATCAGACACATACAAGTAACGTTAAGCAAGCTGATGAGGGGGAGAGAGGGGGGAAGAGAGGGAGGGAGGAACACACACACACACACACACACACACACACACAGAGAAAGAGAGAGAGAGGGGGGGGGTAATAGCAAACAAAAAGATGCCATAATTTAAAGAGGGAGCAACGAAAGCACAAAGGAAGAACTGAAGAGAGGAAAGGGAAGGGGGAAACTAAGTAATTATATTTAATTGAAAAAAATAAATTTATACACAGAGACTCTCAATCTCAAAAAACAAAAAATAAACAATAAATAAATTTTTTAAACCTAGTAGATCTTGGAAAAAAGATCACATACTGCTCTTGTGGAGGTATGAGTTCAATTCCAAAGACCTCCATTTGGGGGAGGGGGGCTCATAACCACCTGAAACTCCAACTCCATGAGAACCTCTGGTCTGTAAGGGCACCTGCACTCACGTACATATACAACACACAGACACTCATACATACACAACATTAAAAATAAAAATAAATTTTCTTAATGTGCTTCATCATATTAAGGGTGTAGTTCGCTGGTAGAGTGGTTGTTTAGTCTGCAAAAGTTCAGAGTTCAAGTCCAACCACTGCAATAACAAAGTATTGATATCTTTGGTGTCAAGATACAAGAGAATACAGTGATAAAAGCACAACACCCAGCTTTCTGCTGCAGGTAGAAGTCTAAGAAGCTACTTTTTGTAGTTTGGATTCCTACGTTCTCACCCAAAGTGGATGTACTGGGAGCTTGGACCAAGACAGTGGTATCAGGATGGTAGCATTAAGATGGTGCATAGTGGGAAATGGTGGGAACTTGATAGGACTGAGAAGCACCTAGGCATAAACTTGTTCCCAGCAAGGAATTACTAAGGGACAGGGCCTTCTCTGGATGCAGGACACTATCGCATAGTCTATGATGTCAGCTGGAATAAAGGAAGAGAGAGCAGTGGATGCAGGACATTCTCTCTCTCCCACCCCCCTGTCCCTAGTCTCTTCTGCCCTTTGTAAAAATGGAGGGCTCTACCATGCTGCATCTTCTGTAACACACTGGAACCTCTGGAAACATTAAAGCAATAAAACTCTCTAAGTCCAATGTGATGAAAAGTGAGTAACACAAATGTATAACAAGAGCCAATCCTCCCTCTCACTCGCTTCCTAGTCACCATTCGATGAACCTCTACCACGTGCTTCCGCCAAGATACACTCTCTTGCCACAACCCCAAAGGCTACAGAGACAAACAAATGACTAAAAGTTCTTAGACCATGAAAAAAATAAGTATTTAATTAGTTTATTTTAGGTCTTTTGTCACAGCAACGTAAAGCTAATTAGCCCATCTCCCATCACTATACAGAAGGTAGCCTTCCCCAGATGCCTCCATCAAAGACATCAATAGTACCACCAACCCATTCTCATGAAACCCAGAATTCTTCCAACTTGGACTCAATGGCTTCTACCAGCCTACCTACATCCTGACTACAATTGCACTTAAATCTAAGATGGCCTATGCATCCCTCTTTCCTTTCATTGGTCTGATTCTTCAGTGAAGTCTAAAGACTCTCCATCTTCATCCTTCACAGGGATTCCCCTTTCCCCATAAACTCCTGTACTTCTCATCGCGTCATGGCATCACTTCTGTGAGGATGAACCAACGACAGAGGGAAAGAGTGGATCAGCAGGAGGCAAGAGGATAGACGGGCATACCTGATTAAAAGGCACAAATTCCTTTCCTCGCAGAATTAAAACTAGAATTGCCATATAAGCCAGCCCCTTCACTTCTGCCGCTATTCCCTGAAGCACTGATACTCGGGACTCAAAGAGACATTTGTTCACCCGTGTTCATGGTAGCATAATTCACAGAAATAACACAAGTGCCCACCGTCAGATGAACATTTAAACAACACAATGTGGCACATACACATACACACATACATGTATAAAATAGGAAATGATTCAGTCTTTAAAAAGAAAAAAATTGTAGGGCTGAGGGAGCATCTCAGTGGTAGAATGTTTGCTTGCCCCAAGCAGCCAGCTGTAGTAAGTAGCACATACCTTTTATCCAGACACATAGATCTCTATGAGTTAAAGACCAGCCTTGTCTACATATTAAGTTCCAGGAGATCTGGGGCTACACAGTCTCAGTGAGATTCTGTCTCAAAAGTTAAAAAAAAAAAAAGGAAGAAGCAAGACAGAAAGAAAATGGCATTCTGACATAGATATGGGTGAATTTGAAAGCATGCTAGGTTAAGTCAGTCACAAAATGACAGCTGCTGAGTGAGGACGCCAGTCAATATGCCGAGAGATTTCGCAAGGCCTCACCCCCAGATGAAAAACTACAGGTAATCAATGGCTGCTGAGCATGATAAACCCAGTCTGCTCGAAGGATGAGCACTCTGATAGGCTATCTGATCTCAAGAGAGCATCTCTAAACACAAATATACAAGAGCAATGCAAACTGAACGTAGTAAGGTTTAATATGTGCATATATGTATATATAGAGAGAGCGATAGCAATTCAAGAAGAGCTCATGAACTTGAGAGGAAGTGGGAGGAGACATAAGAGGAGTTGAGTGGGGGAGAGTGGGGGTAAAATTATGTAAATACAGTACTCATGTATGAAATTCTCAAAAATACAAATCAACTGAATTTTACAAGACAGATGCTGCTTGACTCCACGTATGTAGGTAATGAGTAAAGACTTAAAGAGACAGACACAGAACAGTGAATGCAGGACCTGGGGAGGGTTGGTACTAATGGGACATTGTTCAGCAGGTTTGCAGTGTCAGTTTTGCAAGCTAAGAAGTGTCCTTAGAATGTGAATATACTTCACACGATTAAGAAGAGATAGGATTACCAGTATATTTTATCTTACATATATTTTGTCAAAGTTTAAGCATATAACTGAAAATATATGTATGTTTACCTACATAGCAATATTAACTATGCAAAGACTCAAATTTAATACATTTAGTAAAACTGGAAAAAAATATTCATTTAAAGAGCGACTATGCAGGCAAAGATGCAAGCTGCTTTTCTTCATGGACATAACTGCATTGCCAGATAACAGTGGACAATCTTCCACAAAATGTGAGCTAGCTAGCTGGCCAGAACACTTTCACCATGTCACATGCTGCCAAAGAAGCTGGGGCTACAAAACATAAGCAGATGTCAATACTTTCACCTTCCACTTTCTCAATATTGCTGATCAAGCCAAGTTTCATTTCACTTATTGGGCCACTTTCCAAGTTGGGGGAGGAGGGTTGAGAGAAGCTGAAGAAAGTATTAGGATCCAAGTTTCATATCTGCAAAAGCAAACTGGTTTGCTTACTCTGGGTTTCAAAACCAGAGCTTCCCTAAATTGGCCAAGAGTTTTGAAGGGAGCTATACAAACCCAAGGGTCAGCAGATGCTTTCTGTAAAGGGCCAGATAGCCAATAGTTTAGGCCTTACAGGCACACAGGCACTAACCTTACAGAGGTAAAATGCAACTCCTTACCTCTGCTATGATTGCTCAAAACCAGTCAACGATATAGGATGAATGTGAACGGCTGTTTCTCAATAAAATTTTATTTACAAAAATACAGTAAGTCAAATGTTGACTTCTCCTGAGACAGAGCACTAAGAATTCTCCTTTCTGGTTAGGACATGGATATCTGCTTGGGATTACAAAAAATATATGGTGACCCTCCTGTCATAGCTGGTTCTGATAAACTGCCTGTAACTCAAATTCTCTAGCAGCCATGTAGGAATATTGGAGTTACCCACCTAATTTAAAACTGTTAATGTTCTCTAGGCATGTGGTACAAACCTTTAATCCCAGCCCTCAGAGGTGAATCTTTGTGATGAGACCAGCCTGGTCTTCACAGTAAATTGTAGGACACCCAAGGATGCACAGTGAGACCTGGTCTCAAAAAGCAAAAGTTGTTAATATTGAAGTCAAAGTACACACTTGTGGTCCCAACTCTGAAAAGATGGAGAAGGTAGAATCCCTGGAGCTTGCTAGTCAGGAGTCTAAACAACCTGGTAAGCTCTAGACTCAATGACAGACTCTCAAAAACCAAGATAGGGAGACTACAGGCCTCCACGCATACAGACACACATGCGCACAACTCAAAACGCCATTTCCTTCCTCCTTTGCTGCGCGTGACCTTCCCGCAGACCTTTTTCAGTATACTAGGAATGCTAGCACCCTGGCCATTGAATTTCAACCTCATCTGCTTTCACCTAAATTGCTTTCTTTCTTTCAAGGAAGAAAATAAAGCTGCTAAAAAAGAAAAAGAAAAAAAAAGAAAATAAAGCTGCTTCTTCAGAGACAAATCTGCTTTTAAAAATTTTTAAATATTTCTCAAGAATTTTTGTCATTACTAGGCCAGATTTTTAACTCATATATGTCTTGAGAATTATTTTCCTTGAGGGTATCACAAATTGGCTGTATGGTCCTTTGACCCTAAATCCACTGTCTTAGGGTTTCTATTGCTATGAAGATATACCATGACCATGGTAATTCTTACAAAAGAAAAATATTTAATTTGGTAGCTTACATTTTAGAGTTTTACTCCATTATCACCACGTTGTGACATGGTGGTGTGAAGAAAATCAAGGTGTTGGAGAAGTAGCCAAGTGTCCTACATCTTGCAGGCAACCAGGAAGTGGCCTGAGACACTAGACAGTATCTTAAGCATAGGTAACCTCAAAGCCCACCCCACAATGATACACTTCCTCCAACAAGGCCATACCTACTCCAGCAAAGCCATACCTAATAATAGTGCCATTCCTTTTGAGGGTCATTTTCTTTCAAACCACCACACTCACTAAATTTTTATAAGTTCACTGGGATCATCCTAAGAAAAAAAGATACTACTTTGATATTACTTCAGCATAAGGTTCAATGAGTTCACTAAGCAAATGTTCTGTTAAAAAGTTTCTGAAGTCACCTTTTGTGCCCAGTAAATGTCTCTAATAGTAACCCAGCACTCAAAGAGCTGAGTTATAGACCTTCAGCTCAGCTGAATATTCCCAACAATGAGAAATGGTTGAAGCAAATAAGCTACTTTAATAATCAAAAGCAAACAATTCTATGTTTCTCGGCCTCAAGTATGGCTATTTCATAGCTAATAAAACGTAAAAATACAAACACTATCTTTATGATGTTATTTTTTTTCCTAAATACAGCTATAAATGTAATATGACCCCCCCACAAAATTCCATCCACTATTTATTTGGATTTGCTTGTTTGATTTTTATTTTTATTTTTTTTGGTTTTGTTTTGCTGTCCTGAAGTTAAAAATGTTGATTATAAATTATCGGTTCTTCTAGGTAAGTTATTAAAGAAGCTCACCTCCTACCCCCTTCTTCCTTGGTATTAGAAAGTGAGGATGTTGGATGGACCTCTGGTAGTCATTTGCAAGCAGGACAAGATTCACAGATGAATACCACAGGTTGGGATAGCAGATCAGAAAGGAAGAAAGTGCTTGAAGCACGGATCGTGTTAAAGTGCAGATCATGTTAAACCACCTCCAATTCCTACCTTTAACATTCTGTTTTTTTTTTTGGTTTTTCGAGACAGGGTTTCTCTGTGGCTTTGGAGCCTGTCCTGGAACTAGCTCTTGTAGACCATACTGGTCTCAAACTCACAGAGATCCACCTGCCTCTGTCTCCCGAGTGCTGGGATTAAAGGCGTATGCCACCACCTCCCGGCCCTACCTTTAACATTCTTTTAGTGACCAAACAAACTCTTAAAGCATAATAAGGGTTGGAGGAGAACAGTACATGATACAATATATGCTTACCATGTATGAAGTCTTGGGTTGAAGTGCCAACCTCCCCCAAAAGTTAATACATGATAAATAAAAACAAGTCATATTAAAGATACGCTTTGTTGTTAGCCGCTGTTGAACCTAATCCTATTTGGGAAAGCACACCATTGACTAGATGTTCAGGAAATCATCATGACTTGAAACAAGCTCATTACTTATGGTATCTGTAACTTTGAAATACACGCAAAAATTATGATTGATAAAGTAACAGGAATGTGACTAAAGGAGCTTAGCTAGGTCAGAAGATAATTATAGCAAAACACTAATCACATAATAGAAATGATGAATACAAGGCTATCTATGGTTCAGGCCTTTAGCTTTTCATAATAATACACCAAAAAATACTATTGTTAGGCCATCAACAAAATTTTTTAAATCTATTTTAAATCTATTTAAATGTGAGACAGGTTCTCATGTAGCCCAGGCTGGCTTTAAACTTGCTATGGAGCCATGAATGTCTGCGAACTCCAGATTTTCCTGCCTCAACCTTTCAAGTGCAGGAGTTTTATGTCCGGCCCCTCAGTACTACTTACTACACTTCCAAACAAACTCCTCCGAGGAATGAGAATTTTTGTAGCTTCTTTCCCTTACGAAAAGGGTCACTTCTCTTCCTGTTCTATAAACAGAGCTGGGGGCTCCAAGTCTTGAAAAGTAGAACTCAAAGTTCTGCCAATGGGAGAAGCTGTATACAAGTAAAATTTTTAAAGGCTGTGTAAACAGAAACCCATCTGGAAAGATTTTCTTTTCAGCAGTACAGTTAAAACTAGAATAGAATTTCCTGATAAAGATGTCCTGGTTGATGCTGCAAACCCCACTGCCTAGAACAGGGAGGAGTCTTGGTTGTTAAAAGTAACACCCACCCCGCCCCCCAGCCACACCAAAAATGACAGTTTAATTGAGCTCAGCACTAGGGACATCATTTTCCTCCCATCAAAGCTCCCTGTTTCTTCCTTACCAGTACAGGAGTGTTTCTAAAGCAATAGCCTTTCAATTGCTTCCCAGATTGACGGCCAAGCATGTGTGTTCAGACAGTCACACTGGTGACGGTAGGTCTTCCTTTGGGGATTTGTGTTCTAAGAAATGAAAAATTGGACATGACCACTGAACAATTACAGGCAAGAATGCGAGGTATGAGCCTTGGCAGCAGACTGCTAACGCACAGGGTCTTTTCCTCTTCTCAAAGATACAGTAAGGTAGAAACTAAGACTCCCTAAAATAATAATACCAAGACTGATTTGGGATACTATGTCTGTGGGGGGGACTAATCAACTAGGTGGAGCAAAACCACCTTCAGACAGTGGAGCAACTGTAATTCCTGAGAATGTAACTTTGATCTAACCCTGAAGTATGTATTACTGCATTAAAGCACTGTGGGAGAGACCAAAGCATGTGGAGAACACGGATCCACGGTATAATCCTACAGCACCACTTGCTTGTGACTTGCTTAAAAAGTTCTGCTTCTGAGTCGACCATCTGCACAGTTCATCTCATCTAAGAAAGAATGTTTTCAACGAAAGCCTAGGGGAAAGCCTCAGTTGTAATTGAATTACTCAAAGAAGAAGAAAACAATCTACATATATATTTATTTTTGTAGAAAAGTGTCCACTGTGTATAGATATTCACAGCTCATCATTCTGAAAGAGAAAGAATACAATGCAGAACAGAAGTTGTCAATATTAAACCCTGTTAAGCTCTTTGACCTCTATTATCAACCCTAGCCTTCACAATGCCCCATAGAACAATAACTATTACTATGCCCACTTCACAGATGAAGAAACAGAAAATTAGAAGTGTGTGATCAATTTCACCTGTGTAAGTCTTACAGCCAACATTGAGACCTAAATCTGCTTGATGCCAAAGTCAGGTCATTGTTGTTGTGATCTTTGAAATCCAAGAATAATCCAGAGCTGACAGAAATGAGAGTGATGGCGAGAGGAAGGGCTAACGGAAGGATGGAGAGGAGCAGGTAGAAGTTACAGATACAAGGTGCTTTGCGGCACACCTGCCTGGCATCTGCAGCACACTTTTCCCGTCACAGCTGGGCAGCCTCTGCTGTATCTGTTGTGCTTTTTTCCCTCATTTCTTTGCTGTTCTATTTCTGATAAAAGAAAATTAAAAGAGGGACAAACATTTATAGCTTCATAAAGTTAATTAATTCTAAATTCTTTTACCTCTACACTTTTTCTGAACCTCTTTTTCAAAAAAAAAAAAACCTTTTGAACATCAATTGTGTAAGTAATTTTTGTAAGTAAAAAAAAAAACTGTCATAGTATTAAGAATACCAGAGAATGTCACTGCTGCTAGGCTTGACCACCACCACTGACACTGAGGATCCAGCTTGGGAAGCAAAGCAGAAAAAGAGCGTCAGCAGAAGAGTATCAGGCAGAACCAGCATTGCGGCGACTCCCTGTTTGCCTCATCTACAGCCTCTTGGTCTTGTGTGTTATCTGAAAATATTGAAATGGTGTCTGTCTTTGAACATCAGCCTCAGATTCTACCTGTAATATTATAGACACTCGATAAAAAAAATGCAATAGATTGATCTGACAAACAGACCACAAAATGACAAAGAGGCAGTGACAATTTTCTATGAATACTATACAAAAAAGATTGTCATCTGTCCGAAAAATGTCAAAAGTTTATATGCACATCTAGAAATCTTTGACATCATCAAAATACTACAACCAGTCTACATCTCAGCAACCACAATGAAACCCGCAACCATCTATAACTCTAATAGAAGATGCAGTCATGGATAAGAGATGCAAAAAGGCAGGCGGAGGGAATTACCCATTTCCTTGCTTCTAAGCTTGCTTGGTTTCACCGAGATTGGGTCACTCTCAAAATTTGACACGCCCATAATGAAGGCTTCCTCTCTGACCTGCTGACCACTGCCTTCCAGAAATCTTGAACAAATAATGACTGAAATGTGGGGAGATCTTTTTCTTTTCAGTTTGCAAGACCCTAAGTCCCTAAATAACAGTCACTGATACGTGGACCATTCGAGGGCAAGAAAGGACAAACAAACTGCCCAATGCCCTTGTTTAGTGTGACAGGTCCACTTCTCTACCACAAGGCCAAGCAGTGTGCTGTAATAAGGGCACGGCGGTTTGCTATGAAAAATATTGGGACATACCAAAACGACAACATGTTTTAGTGATCATGTTTACTAGGACATTCGCATCCATCACCACGTACCTGATCCTTGTTTTAACAGCAATCTCAGAAGCCACTGGCAGCAGCTGGCCTGGAACCACTCTGTTCTCAAACAGTGAGACGCCAAGGCATGACCCAGAGGAGCAGAAAGTGTAAGTCCCAGGAACATCTGAGCATGGTCTAGAAGAAGAATCTGACAGGGAATATAGTAGCCTGAGATAAGGCAGAGATTCAATATGTTGTAACGAAGCAGAACATTGATGAGGTCATAACAGGGAGTAAGGGTGCCCAGATAAAAGCATGAAGAAAGCAGCCTAGATGGAGAGAAAGCAGGTAGAGATGAACTGGTAGAACGCTCTACATGTGGATGCCAAAGACGTGGCTAGAACTCAGCCACCAAAAAGCCAGGAAAGGGCCAAATAAAATACACACTTAACCGTGTTCTCCATACCTTTCACTCCCAACACAATTCACAACAAACTGTTTGCATTTATGTGTTTATTGTGAGCATGTGCATGCCACTGCACACATGTGGAGGTCAGAATACAGCTTTCAGGGTCAGTTCTTTCCCTCCACCATGAGAGTCCCCAGGATCAAACTCAAGCCATTTGGGTTGGAGGCCAGTACATTTACCTGCCACTGAGCCATCTGACCTGCCTACAGAAAATTGTGTGATGAAAAGTAAAAGGAACTTTTGCTAGGTATAGTAGTCTGGGCTGGCATCCCATGGTCTCTTAATATTTGCATAATGCTTGACCACGACCTTCTGGCTTTGTCTCAAATGAAAAGTCTGGTCTAATTCTAATAGGTCTGCCTTTATATGTTACTTGGCCTTTTCTTTGCAGCTCTTAATATTTTTTATTTATTCTGTATGTTTAGTGTTTTGATTATTATGTGGTGAGGGGACTTCTTTTTTGATCCAGTCTGTTTGGTGTCCTGTAAGCTTCTTGTATCTTCAGATGCATACCTTTCTTTAGGTTGGGAAAGTTTTCTTCTATGATTTTGTTAAATATATTTTCTGAGCTTTAGAGTTAAACTTCTTTTTCTTCTATACCTATTATGTTTAGGTTTGGTATTTTCATAGTGTCCCACATTTCCTGGATATTTTGGGTTAAGCTTTTGTTAAATTTAATGTTTTCTTTGACTGATGAGTCTATTTCCTCTATTGTATCTTCAGCACTTGAGATTCTGTCTTCCATCTCTTGTATTCTGCTGTTTATGCTTGTGTTTATGGTTCCTGATCATTTTCTCATGATTTCTGTTTCTATAATTCCCTCAGATTGTGTTTTCTTTATTGTCTCTATTTCAGTCTTCAAGTCTTGAATAGTTTTTTTTCATATGTTTGATTGCTTTTTCTTGGTTTTCTTGGCATAACTAGGTATCAACATGTAGAAGAATGAAAATAGATCCATATCTATCACCATGCACAAAACTCAAGTCCAAATGGATGAAAGACCTCAACATAAAGCCAGCCACACTGAACCTCATAGAAGAGAAAGTGAGAAGTACACTTGAGTGCATTGGCACAGGGAACCACTTCCTAAATATAACCCCAGTAGCATAGACACTATGGGACCTCCTGAAACTGAAAAGCTTCTGTAAAGCAAAGGACATGGTCAACAAAACAAAACAGCAGCCTACAGATGGAAAAAGATCTTCACTAACCCCATATCAGACAGAGGTCTGATCTCCAAAATATACAAAGAACTCAAAAAATTGGACATCAAAAGAACAAATAATCCAATAAAAAAATGGAGTACAGACCTAAACAGAGAACTCTCAACAGAGGAATCTAAAATGGCTAAAAGACACTTAAGGAAGTGTTCAACATCCTTAGTCATCAGAGAAATGCAAATCAAAACAACTCTGAGATTCCTTCTTACCCCTGTAAGAATGGCCAAGATCCAAAACACTGATGACAACATATGCTGGAGAGGTTGTAGGGTAAAGGGAACACTTCTGCATTGCTGGTGGGAATGCAAACTGTTACAGCCCCTTTGGATGTCAGTGTGGTGATTTCTCAGAAAATTAGGAAACAACCTTCCTCAACACCTAGCAATAACACTTTTGGGTATATATCCAAAGGATGCTCAATCATACCCTAAGGACATGTGCTCAACTATGTTCATAGCAGCATTGTTTGTCATAGCCAGAACCTGGAAACAACCTAAATGCCCCTCGACCGAAGAATGGATAAGGAAAATGTGGTACATTTACACAACAGAGTACTACAAAGCAGAAAAAAATAACTACATCTTGAATTTTTCAGGCAGATGGATGGAGATAGAAAACATCATTTTGAGTGAGGTAACCCAGACACAGAAACACAATTATCACATGTACTCACTCATAAGTGGTTATTAAAGATAAAGCAAAGAAAACCAGCCTACAAATCACAATCCCAGAGAATCTATACATCAATGAAGACCCTAAGAGAGACATATATAGATCTAATCTACATGGGAAGTAGAAAATAGAAAAAGACAAGATCTCCTGAGTAAATTGGGAGCATGGGGACCTTGGGAGAGGGTTGAAGGGGAGGGAGGGGAACAGAGAAAAATGTAGAGCTCAATAAAAATCAATTTTAAAAAGTAAAGTAAAAGAAGATTAAAATACAAGAATAATTAGAGGAGCTGAAGCATGGAAAAAGTTTGGTGGCTGAGAGAATATCATCCAAAGGACAAAGGAAGGAGGGACAGTTTTATAAAGTAAGTGTGAATAAGTGTATTACATTAGGATTCCTGTTTTACAGACGGTGAAACTAAGGCTTACAGGTTTGCTATAGTTTGCTTTCTATTGCTGTGGTAAAGACCTTAGCCAAAAATCAATTCAGGATAAAAAAAAAAAGGGATGATTTCATCTTACAACTTACAGCCCATTACTAATAGAAACCAAGGAAGGAACCTGGAGACAGAACCATGCAAAGACCATGGAGGAATGTTGTTTATTAGATTTGCTTTTAGCTGCCATCCACAACTGCCTGGCCAAGGTATCACTGCAAGCATGGAACTGAGCCCTCCCACATCAATCATTAACCAAGAGATTATTCCACAACTTGCCTGAAGACTGATCTAAGGGAGGCATTTCCTCAGCTGGGGTCTCCTCTCCCAAATGACCCTGGCTTTATGTCATTGACAAAAACCTAACCAGCACAAGATTATACCCCATCTCAACCCCACAGAACTGGCACCAAGTTAAGATTCCAACACAGGCTGGCTGCTTCTAGAATCTAGGATACAAACAGCTGCCTCTGATGCTAGGTCAGACAAAGGGACAGAAAATCTGACATTTAAGAGGGGAGTGTTAAATAAGAGCAGCAACTAAACCCTTCGATTGTCCTGTCAAATGTTTCTATTTCCTTTATACCTTCACGATTATTTCTGGGGCTGGAGTTATGGGTGTTTTATATGCCACTTTTGTGGTCAAGATAGAACATCTTCTTGCTCTCCAATTCTACTCTCTCCACCCCCTGTAAAGGTCTCAAGTTCACGCCCTTCAAGAAATCCTGTGTTGTCTTGCAAAAGCCTTGGCGCAGGCATTGGTTGCTGTAGCTTCCCACTGGCTGGCAAAGGGAAAGCAACGCTCCCACCACAGTGGCACCTGCAGCTTCACCCTCCTCGTGACATTTCAGGTCTACAACAAAGAATGTATAAAGGTCCCCACGGATTCGATTGAGCTTCTTCCCCCAGATGCTAAAGTGATATATTTCACAGAAGGGTATTTTATAAAATTTAAATCCGAAACTGAGTTAAAAATGAAGCGAATTATTTCATCTAGTCTTTTCCTGTCCTTCGGAACACTGGTATATCAAACTTGAACTTCAGTAATGGCCACCAGCCAACTCCTTTGATGGCTAGTTTGGGTTTAAAGCTATAAATTCAGTGAGCTTGAGTTTTCAGTTTCTAGGAGCATCGTGGCATCCACAGCTATCTGCTCCATTTCGGCCCTCTAAGAAACTTATGTCCTAATTCATTTTTCCCCAACTCTGAGTTGGCTTATTATCTGTGTAATAGTGCTGTTTTATAAAGGTAACAAACACTACAGAGACTGTGGTCCCAAGACTGTGCCTGCGGGGTTGGGTCCCGAGAGCTCCTTGTCTTGAGCATGGCCACCTTCTCCCTGTTACCTTTCATGCAAGCTTCCCTCTGCGTCTGTCTCCCAATTTCCTTTACTGATCATGGCATCTGTGTATTGTGTTAGGAACACCCTGAGGACAGAATATTTTGTTCTTAAAAGATGCTGTCCTCAACTGAACATTCTTAGGAACAGGGGGTTAAGATTTAAATATATGGATTATGAAAGAAACACAATATTTTACCCAGAGACAGAATATAGTGTATCAACCATCAACCTATTGATATATAAAGTAGAAAATTAAGTAATGTATCTGTTTTTGATATCAGGTAAAGCCCCTGATGCTTCAGAAACAATAGTTACTTCAATGCAAAATTTACCAACTGGAGCCTTTTTAAAGTTCTTTTTGCTTTGCTTTCAGAATGACTTAGAAGGAAGAGAAAGAGACAAACCAGGTAATTGGGAGGGCTCCATGCTGAGGCCAATACACTGCCAGCCCTAAGCCTGAATCTTACCCAGTCCCATCTGGTAAACTGGTCCTGTGGCTCACGCTTGAGGTGAGAGGATAAGGAGAGCATTGCATGGAGTCTGGGCTACACGGGAAAATTTGAGGGCAGCTGGGTTGCAGAATGAAAAACTATTCCCAAATTAAAATAAATCCAAACCAACTCCCATTTGGAAGGCCTCATCTACCCCTTAAGGTGGTCTCTGGTTCCTCCTGCATATCTTGACCTTTTTTGAAAGGGAGAGGTGTTGTTTGTTTGTTTTTGTTATTTATTTTACCCATAATGTTTTCCCTACTGTATGTGTACCATAGTGTGCCTGGTACTGAGAGAGGCCAAAAGAGGTCTTGGGTACTCTACAAGTAGAGTTACAGAAAGTTGTGACCCACTATGTGGTGGAAACTGAATCTAGGTCTTCAACAAGAGCAAGTGTTCTTAATTGTTGAGTCATCTCTTTAGTTCCTTTTATTCTCTCTTCAGAACAATTTTTATTGTATTTTTCTTCTTATATATTCTCCATTGTTAATTTTCCCAATTGAGTTTTTCTTCATATATTTATCTTTCCATAGTTTTGGATGATGTCCATACGGGCAGATTTAGTTGGAAGGAAAAAGATATGGTCAGTACATTCACCACAATAAATGGGTAAGAGAAGAGAGAGAAAAAGAAGTCATTTATTACTGGCCTATCTACTTCCTCTCTATGACAGTTCTAAATACTATAAGATGTACATTACAAAATTGGTCAAAGTGAAACTCAGTGTGTGCACATGAAATAATGGCTTTAACTATGCATTTTATTGTATATAAATAGGTGGCTACTGATTCAAGAATAGAAATATTGGTTCAACCACTAATATTTCATGTAACTACCAGAATTTGGGGACATGGAGTTTCCTTTGGACCCGACATGTTGTACTTGCCAGAGAACAACTGTTTACTTAGGATTATCCAGGATATCATATATCTGACAGGGGAACGACATCATCTTCTGTGAATGAACGAATGAACAACTTTGCAAAAACAGCAAAATCAAACATCAGGAAAAAAACACATGTATTCATTTTAACTGAAATATAACATATTACCTTGTAAGAGAAGTTAATGTCCTTCTTTAGGAGACATGATGATAGAATAAATACTTTTTATGCATACACATGTGTGTGGTCAATTTATATTAAGTAATAAAGGCAAGATACCAAATGCTATATGTTTTAAGAAATGTAACATAGCCCTGCATAAGTATATTTTGAGGGCTTGGTTTGTAGCATGGGGGTGGAGTACTTAACCTTTGATTCAGAAGACCTTGTGTCAATCCCCAATATATTAAATAAATATATATATATATATTCATGCATATATGTTCATTTTGTATTCATGATATGTAACAAACTTTAAGAAGAAGAACTGTCAAAAGTCAGAATTACAGGCTTTTAAGTTTTATCATAAGCAAGAAGGACTCTTTTCTTAATTTATTTGAAACATCATTTCAACCATTTTGAGTATACAGTTTAATGGCATTAAATGCATTTGTATTACCATACAGCCATCCTTGAAACCCATCTTCAAAACTTTGTTCCTCTCCCCAGAGTGAAACTTCATGCCCATTCAACAAGGACTCACTCACTCTCCTTGCCTCAAAATAATGACTTTATAAATTAATAACATAGAACAACTATCCCTACACAAGATATCCACACTAAATGAGCTGATAACAGAACTATTCTTTAGAGGTGATAAACATACTTCGTCATTTTAGGTATATACAGTTTGATATTAAAGTCATGCTATGACCATCAAACTAAAGAACAGGTTGTGTAGGTTCTGTGGAAATAAAATAAGACTGTTTCTGAAACCGGAAATTCCATAACACATCAGACTGAGTGTTCATCTCACTGCCATTAGTGTATGCAATTTATTAATCATTGTTGATGGGTTTTTTCCTTACATGCTAATCGTCCTGACAGCCAGTAATTACTAGGTCCACACACAAGGACTTGGAAAGCACACACGACTGAAGTGTCAGTAGGCGAGTGTGTTGTAAATGCTTTGCTTACCCTTCCAGCTTCTTTTCCTCCTTCCCTCTTCCTAGTGACATGCCCCTGATGAGTCCTGGGAGGGAGAGCAGTTTTATTTACACAAATGTATATTAGCTTGCGCTGCAAAGAAGCAGGCCTGCACCACACACTAAGCATGTTAAAAATGTCTAGGTCCTAGCTGACAGGGAAGAACAAGCCAGAGGCAGGAAGAGCCAGGTTAGGTAAGTGTGAGGTAGGCAGGGGCACTAAAAAGTGAGATACTGAAGTAGACCCATAACACAAGTGTTGCCACAAGTAATGAAGACACCAATTTCAGGGCAACAGTGCACCTTAGCAAGAGGAATCAAGATGCAATTGACAGCCGGAAGACGGCGGGGGGGGGGGGCTTAGAACATAAAGTTTAGTGCCCAGCACTGGGCAGTAGGATAGAGACTCGGTGTAGATCCTCTCAATGCTAAGACAAGAATGTGATATAGATTTTCTCAGGTTGTTTGGGGATTGTTTGTCTGCTGAAATGAAGTTAAGCTTAGGACGTCTCAGTCCGAGAATTCAAAGCGATCTGTATAGGAACTTTCAGCTACCTAGCAATTCTTCAAGAATGCAATGAGAAACTAAGAATGGAGGGTATGTTTGTAAGAAAGGAGGATGCAAAAGGGGGTCACAAGCAGTTAGTGCACGATTAATAAATTTTAAGATACTTATGCAAAGGAATTATAGTATAACCTCAGGGACATGTATCCAGAGTGAGAACACAATAAAGAAAACTGAAACTCAAATAATTGTATTGAGAGAGCCTCTAGAAAGGATATTACGGTAAAAGGAAAACTATCTGTATAACCTGGGAAAATAATGACAAAGGCAGTAATAATAACTCTAGTGTTCACTATGCAACAGTGATTATTTTAACTGCTCAGCATACATTAATAATAATGTAATAATAAGCTCATTAATTTATTCAATCTTTGTAAATTTTATTTATGTATACAATGTATTTTGTTCATATCTACCTTTTCCAACTCCTCCCAAAGCCCTATCACCATGTCGCCTCCCTACTTCATGTTCTTTCTCTGTCTCTTTTTTTAAATAGCACACAGTGTACAATCCGTGTTGTCCTCATGTACCTGGCTTTTGGCATTCCACTGTAGCAAAGGCACTCTGCCAGGGACCGCACCCCTGAAGAAAACTGACTCTTGCTATCCCCATAGCCACCAGCTTCCACGCTCCTCTGCTTAGAATGGTACTTCAGCCTTCACAGCCGCTCCCAAACCTATGCTGAAATTTTGACTGTCTTCCTTTAATGCCAATCTTGTATAGGCAGCCACAACCAATAAGAGTTCATGAGTGCAACAGAAATTCTGGCTCAAACTTCCCGTCTCTCCTTTCACCGTGTTCACGGAGCCATGTGAGAAGGGGTGTCCCATTTAGGCCTGAGAACTCTGTGGTTCTCTTCACTTTGGCCAGCTAAGAATCTCTGAACTGTTTCTTCAAAACGAAGTTTCTCTCATGAGGATGGAGAGCTATACTAATTTATTTATATAGAGACATATATTTAAAAGGCAGCTTGATATCATGTCTATTTAAAATTAAAGTAGTAGGTTTTCCCGTAGTAGTAAGATCAATGACTTCCCTAGGTTCTTGAACAAGTTTACAATACTAGGCATGAGTTTTCTTCTGTGGAATAGGCCTTACATCTAATCAGAAAGCACATTGTTATCCGATAACATTCATGCCACTATTTCACCAGCCTTGCCAAGTTGGTCATTTATTGTAGTGTGTAATTCATAGCCAATTAAGATTGTTGAAGACTGTTGTCCCTCAGCAGCCTACATAGCGCCGTCCATACTATGAAAGCTGAACAGTAGGGAGGAAGCTTCTCGCTCAATACTTTGATTTCGATGATGGATAGTTTTGCTGGATATAGTAGTGTGGGAAACCATCTATATGGTCTTTCAGGACTTGAAGTACATTGCTCCAAGCTCTAGCAGCTCTTAAGGTTTCTATTGAGAAATCAGTAGTTAGTCTAATGAGCCTGATATTATATGTAATTTAGACCTTCTCTCTTTAAGATTTCTGTACCATTTAGTCCATGTATCTGGTGTTCTAATTCTAATATAGTATTGACAGTTTCTTCTCTGGTCCTGTGTATTCGGTACTTCTCTACCTCCTGTACTTGGATGAGTATTTCTTTCCCTTGATTTTGAAATTATTCTTCTATGATTTGATTGAAAATAGATGGGACCTCCTGAAACTGAAAAGCTTCTGTAAAGCAAAGGACACGGTCAACAAGACAAAACGGCAATCTACAGAATGGGAAAAGATCTTCACCAATCCCACATCAGACAGAGTTCTTACTCCAAAATATACAAAGAACTCAAGAAATTGGTCATCAAAAGAACAAATAATCCAATAAAAAAATGGAGTACAGACCTAAACAGAGAACTCTCAACAGAGGAATCTAAAATGGCTAAAAGACACTTAAGGAAATGCTCAACATCCTTAGCTATCAGAGAAATGCAAATCAAAACAACCTGAGATTTCATCTTATACCTGCAAGAATGGCCAAGAGCAAAAACACTGATGACAACATATGCTGGAGAAGTTGTAGGGTAAAGGGAACACTCCTGCATTGCTGGTGACAGTTCAAGCTGGTACAACCCCTTTAGCTATCAGTATGATGATTTCTCAGAAAATTAGGAAACAACCTTCCTCAACACCTAGCAATACCACTTTTGGGTGTATACCCAAAGGATGCTCAATCGTACCACAAGGACATGTGCTCAACTATGTTCATAGCAGCACTGTTCGTCATAACCAGAACCTAGAAACAGCCTAAATGTCTCTCAACCAAAGAATGGAAAAGGAACATGTGGTACATTTACACAATGGAGTATTAGACAGCAGAAAAAATGGTAAGTAATGACATCTTATTTGCAGGCAAACGGATGGATCTAGAAAACATCATATTGAGTGAGGTAACCCAGACCCAGAAAGACAATTATCACATGTACTCACTCATAAGTAGTTTTTAAAAATAAAGCAAAGAAAACCAGCCCACAAATCACAATCCCAGAGAACCTAGACATCAATGAGGACCCTAAGAGAGACATACATGAATATAATCTACATGGGAAGTAGAAAAAAACAAGATCTCCTGAGTAAATTGGGAGCATGGGGACCATGGGAGAGGGTTAAAGGGGAGGGGAGTAGAGAGGAAGGGAGGGGAGCAGAGAAAAATGTATAGTTCAATAAAATCAATAAAAATATCATCTATGAATTTGTAAGTTTGGTCTTTTCATGCTGTCCTACAGATCTTGTATGTCCTGTTCATAGGTTTCTTGAATTTCTTTTATCTGTCACTGAGCTTTGATTGAATGATCTAATCTCCTCTACTTTGTCTTCACGTTGTGATATTTTGTCTCGTATGTGCCATCCAATGGATGTGATTTGCCACAGTGGCTTTCCAAAACTTCAGTTTGTCTTATTGAAAATTTTACTCCTGGCATTGTTTCAGTCTGGCTTTTCGTCAGTATTTCTATCTCATTGCTGAGTTCTGTTTCCATATCTGCCTGGACATCCTTGTTATATTCAGTTGCTTGTGTTTTCTTGGGCTTTATTTAATAGACTGCTTGTACCTTTTTTAAATTCATTCACACATTTATTTGTGTCCTCTTTAAAATCTTTGAATATATCTTATATCGTTCCTTTGGGTAATTTATTTGGAGTTTTGTCCAAGTCACTGTCATTGGCAGCTATTCATATGGGATTCTCACTTTTTCAAAGAAGCATCTTGTCTCAATTTTTCATCTTTACTAACATTTTTAACACTAGAATGTGCTCATTTTCAGTTAATTTGTTGAGACTTTTTGGCACACCTCAGTTCAATTCTTTCAGTGCTTGATATTTCCACTACTTCAAAAACCTTGGCTGGGCTCTGTGTTGATTGAAGTTCAGTTGTAGAGAGCTTTAGCACTGATTAATGAGTGGAAGAGTGGAAGGTGATCTTGGCTCGGTGAGAGTGGGAGCCTGAGGCACAGCTTCTGTCCTCTTAAACCAGAGTCAGTGCTGGGGTAGGTAGTAGTATCCCAAGGCAGATATATTATCTGATCATTGGAGGCAGGGTTCAAAAGGTGTTCTGTGAGTGTTCATTGGATTCAGAGACCTCTAATTACATATATCAGGGTGTGTAGAGAGTGGTGGGTTGGGGTTCCAAGTGTGGGTGTATCGTGTTCTCACCTCCCTAGTCAGGGAGTGTACTATTGCCAAAGATGTGTACTGAAGAAGGAGGGTGTCTCATTCCGCTGGCTACACCAGACTCACACACTAGTGAGAGAAACTGTGGTAGACAAGGGTTATCTAGAAATCTCTACCTCTTACCTGCATGATTACAGTGAATATATTGAGTGGTCAAAGGATGTACTGGGGGAAGTGGGTTCTGGGACTCCTCATCTGTCCACCTCAGGAAGAAAGGCAGAAGTATGCACATAACACGTAGAATCCAGATATTCCTTCCCTGACTTCACCAGAAGCTGGAGATGTTACAGAAGAGTGGGTCAAAGGCTGAGGGTCTAGGAACTGCTTACATGTTGGTACATGAAGCTAGGATGGTTTTGGAAGGGCCTAACTAACTAATTTTCACAATACTACTTATTTTCCCCATTCATGAGACATACATCAAGAAAATGAAGCTATGTTCCTATGTTTCAGCATTGTACAAATGACCAAAGCACACTAAATTGTTGAGTTCCTATTTTATCCTCATTATGGACACATAATTTATTGTTGGACAAGGGAAGCCTATTTGATTCATCACAGCAAACCTAACATACCCAGGAAACTGTTCACATTACCTCTTACCCAATTATGCCCATCCCTGGAAGATAGTTAATTAGGAATCCTGATTCTCTGGAGCTATAATTAGTGAGCAGGGCATCTTAGGCACCAGAAGGAAATATTCACCAGTATAACACAGGCATTCAAGCGTATACAGCTGTATCTTGTGAGTTTTATCACCCTAACTTGATCACATAGAGTCTCCAAAGATGAAACTATCTGTGAGTTTACAAACTAAGGAAGGACCTCATGAATGTTATTAGTAGACGAAGGTGACATCATCCAAGATAGAGTATTTCTCATCACACTACCATGATAACATTGCCTCTGATTTGCAAAATGTAGTATTGATTCAGCTCTAGTCTCTCTTTGTACACTGGTGATGTAGGAGTACCCTCTTTGTGTTGCTTATATTGGTTAATGAATAAAGAAACTGACTTGGCCTGATAGGGCAGAACTTAGATAGGCAGAAAAGACAGAATTGAATTCTGGGAGGAAGAAAGCAGAGTAGAAAGGCACCATGGATCCACCTGAGACAGACACTAGGAATTTTACCTGGTAAGCCACTGCCACGTGGCAATACACAAATTAATAGATATGGGTTAAATTAAGATGTAAGAATTAGCCAATAAGAAACTATAGTTAATGGGCCAAGCAGTGTTTTAATGAATACAATTTCTGTGTGATTATTTCGGGTATAACCTAGCCGGGCTGCCAGGATGAACAAGCAGCTCCTTTCCCTGCAACACACTGTTACAGTTCAAGCTAAGCCTGTTACTTCTGTAGCACTGAACAAAGCAGATTCTTCAAAGCTGTGTGTTTATTCTCTATTAGTGACCTAAGAAACTCCTTCTCCCATGATAAGAGAAAGATCACATGGGACTGGCTTCACAAGTTATGAAAATAACAACAACAAAAAAATACAAAGGGAAACAATAACTGCCCCTCAGCCACCCCAACCAAACTGCATCATAATGTTCACATAGAATCCCATATAGAACCCTGAGTAAGAACTCACAGGTCCAGTCTACCAGCCTACCTGTCTATCAGGCAACACGCCCACCATGTAATGCTCCAAGACCTCATGGATTCTGACCCAGGCTTGCATATCCATCTAAAGAAAGAATCTCTGAAGAAAAGCCTAAATAAAATAAAACTCAAAATTACAAACTCATGAAGTCAAAAATAAAGCCTCTGAGGAAATACACTGGATCATGTTGGATGTGGGATAGAAAATATTAAGTCTCAGAGATAAAGTAGAGGAAATTGATGGCTCAATTAAAGAAAATGTTAAAGCAAAAAAAAAAAAGGGAGGCACATATAGAAAATCTGGTACATTATAATAAGACCAAATCTATAAATAATAGACATAGATGAAACCTAAATCAAAACTATGGATGGTGGCACATGCCTTTAAACCCAGCATTCAAAAGGCAAATGCAAGCAGATCTCTAAGTTCAGTGTCAGCCTGCTCTACAGAGAAAGTTTCAGAGTAGCGAGGGCTACATAGAGAAATTCTGTCTCAAAAGACTAAAAAAGAAGAAGGAGGACAAAGGAAGAAAGAAAGAAAATAAGGAATAAAGACAGAAAGGAAGGAAGGAAGAAAGAAAGGAAGGAAGGAAGGAAGGAAGGAAGAAAGAAAGAAAGAAAGAAAGGAAGGAAGCAAGAAAGCCAAATCAAAGGCACAGAAAATATTTTCAGTAAAATAGAAAATTACCCAAATCTAAGGAAAGATATACCTATCAAGGTATAAGAGACATACAGAACTCCAAATAGACAGGTCCAGAAAATAAATTTCCCATTCCATATATAATAATCAAAACACTAAGAGTACAATACAAATAAAGGGTATTGAATGTGTCAAGAGAGAAAAACCAAGTCATATACCAAAGCAGGCCCATCAAAACATTGCCTGTTTTTAATCAGTGGAGACTTTGAAACCCAGAAAGTCCTATACTGATTCACTATAAGTTTGAAAAGACCACAGATGCCAACCCAAACAAGTATACACAGTAAATTACTAGTTGTAACCTAAGGGAAAAGAAAAACTCATAATAAAAACAAATTTTAAAAACTTATGTCCACAAAGCCAACTAGAAGGAATAGTTCAGTCTAAAGAGATGATTAAACATACCCAAGAGGACATAAGAAATAATCTCGGGAAAATTAATGATAAGAAGTCTGATAAAAACAACCCCACAACAACAAAATAGTAGAAATCAACAAAAATGTTCAGTGATAACTCTCAATATTAATGATACCAATTTCTCAATGAAAAGAAACAGATTAACAGATTGGATTAGAAATTAGAATCTATCTTTTTGCTTCCCCTAAGAAACATACATTACCATCAACAATAGACACCAACCATCTCAAAGGAAGAAAAAAGGTATTCCAACCAATTAGAACTAAGAAATTGACATGGTATTTTACTACCTGACAAAAATAGACTTCGAACCAAAAACTAGCCAAAAGAGGTAGGAAAGGACTCTACGTTTTCACTGTGGTGGTCTGAATGAGAATGACCCCCATACTCTCATATTTGACTTTATGGGCCAGATTTGTGAAGGATTAGAAGTATGGCCTTATAAGAAGGGGTGCATTGCTGAGATTTTGAGACTTTGATATTTCAAGAGACTCACTGTACTTCCACTGTGCTCCTTTTCTTTCTCCTGCTTCTGTATAAAGATGTCAGCTCTCAGCTCTGCCTGCCATAATGCCTTTGCTCTACCATCATAAATTATTAACCCTCTGAAACCATAAGCTGTAGCACAAATTCTAATTGTTCTTAATAAAAACCTGGAGTCAGATATTAGGGGGTGAAAGCTGAGAGATCAGAGAAGCAGTACAGCCAGCCGCTAGAGAGACCTTTTACTTCTACAGAATCCTCAGACCAAAAGGGCTATCCTGTCCTTAGACTACCTCCTTAGACTGCGTCCTCTAACTGACTGCTTCAGACTGCAGCTCAGACTACATCCTCAGACTGTGCTGAGCTCCTGTCTCCTCCCACCTTATATTCCTCTCTCCACCCAGCCATACATATCATTCCTGTCTCCACCTCCCTAGTGCTGGGATTAAAGGTGTGGGATCCCAAGTGCTGGGATCACCTTTATGTGAGCTCTGTTTCTCTTTTAGACAGATTCAATCTCATGTAGCCCAGGGTGGCCTTGAACTAACAGTGATCCCTTTGCCTCTGTCTCCTGAGTCCTGGGATTTGCCACCACTCCTTGGCCTCTAGTGGCTTAGTTCTGCACTCTGGTCTTCAGGCAAGTTTTATTTGTTAGAACACAAACAAAATATCACTACAATACTCCCAATTAAACACTTTCTTTCATAGGTTGTCTTGGCAAAAATCAGGTGTTCATAGGTACGTGTATGTCAGGGTCTTCAGTTCAATTCCATTGATGTCTGTTTTTATGCCAATACAAAGCTGTTTTCATTACTATAACTCTGTAAAAGAGCTGAAGTCAGGGATGGTGATGTCTCTGGAAGTTTCTTTATTATGCAGGATTGTTTTGTCTATCCTGGGTTTTTTGTTTTTCCATATGAAGTTGAGAATTATTCTTTTGAGGTCTGTGAAGAATTGTGTTGGGATTTTGATGGTGATTTTTTTGAATCTGTAGACTGCTTTTGGTAAGATTGCCATTTTTACTATGTTGATCCTACCTATCCAAGAGCATGGGGAGTCTTTCCATTTTCTGACAACCTCTTCAATTTCTTTCTTCAAAGACTTAAAGTTCTTGTCGAATGGTATTTCACCTGTTTGATTAAAGTTATCCCAAGATATTTCATATTATTTGTGGCTCTTGTAATAGGTAATGTTTCTCCGATTTCTCTCTCAGTCAGTTTATCATTTGTATATAGGAGGGCTACTGATTTTTTTTGAGTTAATTTTGTATCCTGCCACATTACTAAAGGTGTTTATCAGCTATAGGAGTTCCCTAGTAGAATTGTAATCAGATTAGTGACCACCCTAATGTTACCTTAGAATCTACATCTAGTAACTGATGGAAGCAAATGCAGTGATTCACAGCCAAGCACTGGGCTGAGTTCCTGGAGTTCAGCTGAAGAGAGGGAGGATGACCATATGAGCAAGTGGGGGTCAAGATCAGTATGGGGAAACCACAGAGACCTGAACTAGTAGGAACTTACAGGCTCTGGACTGACTACTGGGGATCCTTCATGGGACTGAATTAAGCCCTCTGAATGTGGAGGACAGTTATGTGGCTTGATCTGTTGTGAGGGAAGGGGGGTGACACTGGGACCAGGACATATCCTAGGTGCATGAACTCGCTTTTTGGAGCCCATTCCCTATGGTGGAATACCTTGCTCAGCCTTAATACAGTGGGGAGGGGCTTGGACCTCCCTCAGCTATACCAGACTTTGTTGACTATTATCTGAAAACTGGGTCAAAGGAGAAATCAAGAAAGAAATTCAGTCTATAAGAATTGAATGAAAACAAAAATACAACATTTAAAAATCTGCAGGACATACTGAAAAGAAACAGATTAACAGATGTTAATTGCTAATTAACATTAATAATGAAGGCTCTTCTAAGAGGAACGTTTACCCCAGTAAGTGCCTATGTCAAAAACAAAACAAAAATTGGAGAGCTCTTGTATTAATAACCTAATGTTGTACCAAGGGCCTTGGAAAAAACAAAATCAAAAAACACCCAAAAATGAGTAGATGAGAAGAGATAAGAAAAGTCAGGGATAAGCTGTATGTGGTGTCATGTGTCTTTACTCCCAGCATGCAAGAGGATACACAAGGAAACCCTGTCTCAAAAAAATAAAAGGGAAGTAAGAAAGGGAGCGATGGAGGGAGAGAAGGACGGAAAAAGAAAAGAAGCTAAAATTAATGAAATAGAATTGAAAATAAAAATAAAATAAACAAAAAGCAAAGAAACAATGAAATGAAGAGTTGACTATTTGAGAAGATTAACAAGGCTGACAAACCTTTAGCCAAACAAGAGAAAGAGACAGAAGTCCCAAATTTATAAAATCACAGGAAAAAAAAAGAGAGAAACACTAAAGTAGATACTAAAGAAATTAGGAGTATTACGGATATATAAATATTTGTTCTCATACCTACAAATGAGTGTAGTCCTCATCCCACATCAAGGAAACTTTTCTCTGCAACAGATGAAGACCATTCCAGAAAACCACAACCAATCAAAAGGCAGGGTTATGGAGCCTGGTCCCAGTGATCACAACTCCTGCATCTAAGACTCCAGGATCAGTGTGGAAGAGTGGCAGAAAGATGGTAAGAGCCAGAGGATCAGGGATTTTGCTGTGAGATTCTGTTTTCTAGTAATGTCAGACACTACACTCATAGTCTCACCTACATGCCCACCCAGATGTGAGCTGAGCAAGGATGGCACCAATGGACAAGCTAACACGAATGGGAGGGTGGAGGCAGGAGTTCTCAGCCCTACACAGAAAATTAAAGCCAACTATGGAATGCTGAGTACTGCAGAACTAGCCATCTCCAGAGAAGAACACATCGAAATAAAATGGTCAGCTCTGAAAACAAACACATATGCACACTGACTGTGTCATATTTATGTACTAAAGAGAGTATATATGTATAGGTAACAATGATTATTGGAAAAAGAAGCTATGAGCTTGAATAAGAGTGAGGAAGAGTATGGTAAAGTGTTTGGAGAAAGAAATGGAAGGGGGAAATGATGTAGTTATATTAAAATCTCAAAATTAGAAGAAATACTTTTTAAAAATAGGCTAAACTAATGAGAAAAATCATTAACCTGGAAATCTAGAAGAAATGGATGAACTTCTAAATATTCTTTCAAAATTAAATCAAAGTCCTGAAAATATATACATATATAAAATTAGCTTTAAAGTTGTTACCCTAGAGTGATTTGGGGGGAGAGACAGCAAGGGGACAATACCTCAACTAGACACTCCACACTAGCAAATAAAAACTCCAGTATCAGGAATGTGTTACCTATTTTTGAGTTGTTAGCCATGGGCTCATACAGACCTCCAAACATTACAGGCTTTTGCCAATGCTCTTAGTTACCCTCCGGAACCAAAGAACATGGAGAAATCACACTGATGCTCACCTGGAAGCTTCACACCTAGTGGCTAGCATTCCTAATGCTGGAAGGTGCTGTGTGTGCTACCAGAGGAGGAAAGAGCTCATCATTCTTACCCACTGTGAGCCCTACAATCAGGACTGACCTACCAAGATGTGCCAATTGGTACAATAGTGGCATGGATGTTATAGCCAAGTGCTTTATGATAGGATCTAAGGCCTATAGGCTATAAGCCACACTGTTAAGGAGGCCAAGTACATGTGATTAGGTAGGTCAAAGGTCCTAGAAGAGAACCTACAAGAGAACTATTATTCTGCTAAATGGACACAGTAATAAAATGACTCCTAATAACTTATAGGTGTACGTATACGCCAGTGCATCTCTCAAACCTCATCAGAGAATTTGCCTTGCAGTAGATGGCAATTAACACAGAGACCCTTGTGGTTCAATATGCAGAGAATATGAAACCAAAGTGCTCATTCCTAAATGGGGCATCTATATCATGTCCTTCCCACAAGACTCATGGATCTTTGTTGAAAAGGGGTTGTGGAAAAACTGTCAGAGCCAGAGGCGGTGGATAACTTCAAGGCAACTATGTTTTCCACACACAGCAGAGCAACTGCATATATGAACTCACAGTAACTATGACAGCAGGCAAACACCTGGGCAAGCTCAAGCCAAAATACTGGCATGGAGAGGGTGAGGTGCGCACCAAATTTCACCGTCTACTATGAAGCTCTTGGCATTTACTAGTTGCTGCAAGAGGGAGAGATAGATTTTGTTAATAGTAGTGCGACTCCTGGTAGGTTGGCTAGACCCTAGGGCAGGCTCCACACCTAAGGGTAGTTGGGCTAGACATATTAGACTCAATGAGATTTAAAAGAAAACAAAAAGAAGATAACTTAAAGTTGAGTGGGTAGGGAAGAAAGGGGGATCTGGGAGCAGTTGGGAAGGGCTAGTGAGGATGATGAAATAGTACGAGATTCTGAAAATGCATAAGAAAGAAAAGAAAAATATAGAAATTTGTAAAGGGAAGTAATGGAAATTTATTAAGCAGTAAGCAGAGGGTAGTAGCCTATAAACTGTTGCTTTCACCAAAGCCCCTGAGTTATTTCTAGGTTTCAAGAGGCTATTTTAAGTGAAGACATGACCAGTAAAGATGCATACAGCCTGTGTACGCATACTACACCCTTTACCTGAAACTAGATATAAAAGAAATTAGAAAGAAAAATTTCACATACTCCAGACCTCTAAAAATCCCCACATGACTAGAATAACAGTAGTATCCAATCAAACTCTTGTTGAATTGATTTTCATTTTGGTAACTTCAGGCCAGTGAAAGCCAAAGTCTGCTTAAGTACAGTGAATACCTTCCAGCTTCTTGCTTTTTCTGTGTTCTTCCTTTTGAATGTCACAAGCCTAAGACTTCTTGTTTTCAGAAACTACCAAAAAGACATGATGGCTAATCCTGCTTGTCAGCTCTGATTGGTATGAACTCAGAGAATCACATATGGGCAGACCTGTGAGGCATTTCCTGAGGGGAAGACCTTCTGCCAAAACAGGCGACACCTTTCAATGGTGAGACCTAGATGTGAAGAGTTCTGGGGGAAAGCTACTGCTTTTTGCCTGCCTGTTTTACCTTCTTGTTGGTGAGTGCATCTTCTGATGTCAACACTGCTACAATCCTTACTGACTTCAGAATCCATAATGTATAACTAGCATATGCTAATTCTAAAAAGACAAACAATAAAGTAGAAAGTGATTGAAGAAGACACCTATTATCAGCATCAGGTCTACACATGCACACACACATTCACACATACACACATGCACACATACATTCACACATGCATTCACATGCATGCATTTGCACATACACTTTCTCACACAACACACACACATTAACACACATTCACACATACATTTACAATCACACACATTCACACACAAACACACATATTAACACACATTCACACACAAACACATATTCACACACATTCACACATATTCACATTCACACAGACACACGCATATTCACACACATTCACATACACACACAGACACACATTCATACACACATTGACATACATACACACAGACACACACATATTCACACACAATCATATACATTCACATACACACATTCACACACACATTCACATACACACATTTATACACACAATTGAAACACATACAGAGTCAAGTAGCTGAAGGACAAGGTAAGAGGTGAAAACACAAATGAAATATTTTCATCTAAGTTAAAAACCTTAGCTTTTAGAAGACTAAAGTGTGTATGGGGGGTAAATTTGGGACTAACTTGCTTGTTTACTGTGGATAAAATTATTCCATGTATTTCTTTTAAAAATTTACCCAGTCCACACAAGAAGGGATAGATACCCTGGGAGGTGGGTGGGGGGGGTGTCCTGGCCTGTCCGAACCAGACACAAAGAAGGAAACATGGCTAAGTCTATTCTTTTTAAAGTGACTTAGTGGCAAAATAAGGGTGATGGGTGCCAGACAAGAGATTATCTTTCTTTCCCCAAATCTCAGTGTTGACATTAGAAAAGGAACATTTGATTCCGTGATTCTAAAATCCAGTGATTTGTCATCTTGGAGGTGATAAGTTAACAGTTTAGGAAGAATTTACAAACAATCGTCCTCCTCCGCTAATCTGGGACCTGCTGCTGCATGCAGTCTCCTTCAGAAAGTGGCTTTGGTTTTGGTTTCTTGGTTTTGTTTCAATGTTTAAGGCAATGTGGAAAGTGTTGCCTGAAAACTGACCTGTTTGTAGAAGGAAGTCATCACACACTAAGGCCTGTCGCTTCACTCTTTCTGGACACCAAGCTGCCTGCGATAGCTGTCCTTTCTCACTGGTTTGATCAGATTTCCAGTTACCTAGGAGCCATACCTCCGCTTTCCAACACAGCTTCACGGAGGGGAGAGGACTACTCTCTAAGAAGACTGGATGAAAGGCATCTAAGGAAAAGGAGTTGCTTGCCTTCCTCAGCAAGCTTTTCTATTGTTCTCCTGCCATCCCCCACTGCGTACAGGTTTCTTCAGTCTTCCATCAAGGGCTCAATACCAGTGAATTTCCAGAAGCTGAAAGTATCAAATGGGCATTTCAATGTATCTAGCTTTGTGGACTGAGCAGCTACTACTGGGTTCTCTGCCTCCCCCCAATGCAGATGGCCAGGACTGCCTAGGCCTTGCTACAAAAGTCAATCTAGTAAACCTGTGGGGTGTGTGTGTGTGTGTGTGTGTGTGTGTGTGTGTGTGTGTGTGTGTGTGTGTGTTCTCTTCCCTTAGAAAAGTCTGTCTAATACACTACCCTAGAAGTGTAAGGATTCCTAAAGAAACACTTTACAGCACTGCAGGGCATGTGATGAAGGTGTTGAATACATTTTCTTTCCTTTTTGTTTCTTTGTCTGCAGGGTAGGAGTGGCGGTGAGCGTGTGTGGTTTTTGTTCATGTGGCGGGTGCATGTATACCCTGGTCTGTGTGTACATGTGTGGAGGCTAGAGAACAATGTTGGGAGCTCTGCTCTCTCCTTCTCTTTTTCCTTTGAGACAGGTTCTATCACTGAGACTGGAGCTGGACTGCCAGCCCACGAGTCCTCGCCATCCCCAAGCACTGGAGTTATAGGCGTATACGTTTTTATGTCATGGTGGGAATTTGAACTTACTTCTTCACACTTGTGCAAGTGCTCTTAATCACTGAGTCATCTTCCCAGCACCCCTCATACATATTCTTCATGCTTCATTCATAATACTACATTCATTAATAGAAATCCTTAACTTCTAATTCCTGGAAGGTGATGACATGCATACACCTCAAATGAATGTGATGTCTAAGCTTCTCCTTTACCTTCTACTTCCAAAAACGAACACCAGCCATGCATGGCACACTGGCACTCAGTCTTTTATTTTAAAATGTTGGGGGAAGAGAGACGGCTCAGTGGGTAAAAGCACTTCATAACAAGTTTGAGGGTCATCCTTTGGTTCCCTGGTCCCCATGTGGTGAACAGAGAACTGACTCCCACAATTGTCCTCTGTTCTTCATATACATACAAAAGCACTCATCCCCACCCCTGCCATCATACACACAAATAAATAAATGTAAGAAATTTATGCCTAAATGTTACCATTTGTTTTTTATTTATCCCATCTGCCCCCACAGGCACGTGTGAAAATTTTGAATACTATCAAGAAGGTAAACCCATCAAACAAAGAGATTCCAATTTTTATTAATAAACTATTATTTCTCAAGTCTGGGAAATTCTAAGTTTTCATGAATTTGCTCTGGAGAAGAAAAAAAAATGTTCACAACCACAGACAAGTTTCATAATCACTCCAAGGAAATGACAAGTTCTTCTTGGGAACAATTCCTTTTGCTTTCTGAAATTTGAGGTGAGAAATATCATTTGTTTCTTTCACCAAACCACAAACAAAATGAATGACATCATTCTTCTACCACAGGAATTGGAACTATATGTTCTATCAAGAGAGTCGTGTTCTCACTTCCAGCACAGAGGGGTCAACCATGTGCAGGGTTGTTGAGAAAGGAATAGAAAGGGGGAAAACCACACCACTGTTACTGGCTAGAGAACCTGGATTCTAGCATTTTCCCTTCTAGTGTTTTCTTCCTCAAACTGCCAAGCGAATCTTTGTGTTTTTTCCCCTTTTACGCTATGTCCTCCCAGCTGGGAGCTGAGCTAGGTGTCTAGACTGGCAACAAAGGAAAGTAATGTGCTTCCTGGGAAGGAAAAGGCCATACATATTAAAGTGATTTACAAATGGGGAGTGAATCCACAGAGCTATCGTGGGAAACTGGCAATCTATAGTGACACTCCCTAAGAGGGGCTGATTTCAATACCCCAGTCTTAAAGATAGGCAGGTCCTCCAGACAAAACTAGTCAGAGGGATGATAAAATAAAATAACACCATAGATCAAATGGACCTAGCAGACATCTATAAAACATTCCACCCAAACATTAAAGGATATACTTTCTTAGCAGATCATGAAACTTTCTCCAAAGGTGATATAAAGCACATCTCAACAAATGTTTAAAAATTGAAATTACACCCTGCATACTACCTTATCAATATAGATTAAAGTTGGGTATCAAAGCTGGGTGTGGTGGTGGATCCCTTTAATACTAGTACTTGGGAGGCAAAGGCAGGAGGATCTCTGAGTTTGAGGCTGGCCTGGTCTACAAAGCAAGTTCCAGAACAGGCAGGACACACAGAAAACCTATCTCAAATAAAAAAAAGTTGGATATCAACAACAGAAATTATACAAACTCAGTGGAAAGTGGAAAACTAAGTACTGAATGAAAATTGGATCAAAACAGAAATCAAAAAGAAAATGTAAAACTTTTTAGAATTGAATGAAAATGAAAGTATAACGTGGTCAAACCTATGAAATACAATGAAGACAGTTCTAATAGGCAAGTTCATACCAGTGTCTGCGTATAAAAAAAAACTGACAAGATCTCATATTAATAACTTAACACAATTGAAAGTGCTAGAATAAGAAGAAGAAATAATTCCCAAAAAGATTATGTGGGAAGAAATAGTTGAACTTGGAGTTGAAAATCAATGAAATAGAAATAAACACATAAACAAACCAAAAAATACAAAAAAACTCAATGAAATCAAAAATTGATTCTTTGAGAAAATTAACAAAATTGTCAACCCTTAGCTTAATTAGCCAAAAGACAGATATAGAAGATTCAAATGAATAAGTGAGACATGAAAAGGGGACATTACAATGGGCACCAATAAAATTCAGAGGATCATAAGACATACTTTAAAAATCTCTATTCTACCAAAGTAGAAAACTCAAAAAGAAAAAAAAAGGATGAATTTCTTGGTATATATGGTCTACCAATATGAAATAACCAATTTAAACAGACTCATAACCCCTAGTTAAATAGAAACAGCAATTGAAAATCTCTCAACCAGAAAATGCCCAGAGCTACATTTGGTACAGAATTCTACCAGATCTTCAAAAACGAATTAACGCTAATACTCCTCAAATTATCTCACAAAACAGAAATGAAAGGAACCTGAAAGAACATTTCCTCATTCTTTTCATGAATCCACTATTACTCTGGCAACAAAACCACACAGAGACCAAAGAAAAACAAAAAGAGAGTGAGAGAATTACAAATCAATGTCCCATAGCTAACAGCAACCTAAATGGAGAGAAACTCAAGAACATTTCAGCAAAAATCAGGAACAAGACAAGGTTGTCTACCCACTCCCTACCTGTTTCAATTTGGTACTTGCAGTCTTAGCTGGAGCATGAGACAACTGTTGCAGGAAGTTTGTCATTGGTCTGATAGCCAATTGTAAGGAGCAGCTTGACCCAAAGGGTGGAGTTTTCATTAGCGGGTACCCGAGTACCCTAATAAAAGGCCAGGGTGGAATGAAGGACACTCGCTTTCTTGGGGTATTTGCTGGCAGCAAATCACAGGAGCACTCCTGGCTGATGCCTTGGTTCTCATCCCCCCTTTTTAATTTTTTATTCATTTTACATAACAGCCACAATCCCCCCACACCCTTTCTCCTGCTCTGCTCCCTGCCTCCCTTCACCTCCCCACCCCCCTCCAAAAGGGTAAGCCCTCCAATGGGGAATCTACCAAGCCTGAGACATTCAGCTGAGGCAGGACCAAGCCCCACCCCCATCCCTGTGCATCAAAGCTGAGCAAGGCATTCCACCATAGGAAGTGTGCTCCAAAAAGCTAGTTCATGCACTAGGAATAGATCCTGATCCCACTGCCAGGGGCCCCTTAAAAAAAACCAAGCTACACAACTGTCTCCCCCATGCAGAGGGCCTAGTTCGGATCCATGCAAGATCCACAGCCATCCTTCTAGAGTTCGTGAGTTCCCACGGGCTTGGTTCAGTTCCCTGCAGATTTCCTCATCTTGATCTTGACCCCTGCCCCCTTGGTCACATTATTTGGGAAAAAAAAAAAAAAAACAAAACCGTGGCAGCAGCAGAAACGGCGATGTCCTGCATCAGCAGTTTTGTTCTGTCCTGTGAGGTTCCTGATAAATCTGTTTTACTTTGATTTCTGATTTGTCTGTTAATAAACCGCATGTGACCCCATTTGGCTTTCTTCATTAGACAACTTATATAAATAGGAGACTAAGGGGCTATAAATAGGAAAGAAAGAAGTCAAAGTATATTTGTTTGCTGATGACATGATTTTATACATTAAAAAATAATAAAATCCACCAGAAAACTTCTATAGCTGATGAACACTTTTAGCAAAGTAGCTGGATACAGAATTAGCACGCAAAAATCAATAGCCCTCCTATATACAAACGGTAACCACACTGAGAAAGAAAGCAGGGAAACAGTACCTTTCCTAGCATCCTCAAAACAAGAAAAAATCTTTGATAGCTCCAAACTAGCAAGGAAAAAAGACGTGTATAATAAAAGCCTTAAGATATTGAGAACATAAAGAAATTGATAGCTAAAGAGATGTCTCAGGGGCTAAGAGAATTTGTCGTTCTTGTAGAGAACACAGGTTCCATTGCCAGAACCTACATGGTGGCACACAACTATCTATAACTCTAGTTGAAGAGGATTCGATAAGCTCTCCTGTACGTGCATACATGCAGGTAGCATATGTACACACATAAAATAAAATAAATAAATCAAAGTTTTAAAAAAATTGAAGAAGCTATCAGATGATGGAAATATCCCCATGCTTATAGATCTGTAGAATTAATGCTGTGAAAATGGCCATCCTACCAAAAGCAGTCCCCATCAAAATTCCAACATAATTCTTCACAAAAATGAAAAGACAATCCTCAGCTTCATATGAAAACACAAAACACCTAGCATAGCTAAAACAATTCTAAATAGTAAGAGAATCACTGAAGCTATCATTATATTAGATTTTAGGTTGTATTACAGAGCTACAATAAGAATTGGCATAAAAACAGACACATTGATCAATGGAATTGAATTGAAGACATAGTCATAAGTCCACATACCTATTGACACCTGATTTTGGAAAAGAAGCACAAAAAAAAAAAAGCAAAACCACACACACACTGGAAAAAAGACAGCATCTTCAACAAATAGTGCTGATCAAACTGGATCATGGCTTGTAGAAGAATGTAAATAGTTCTAGATCTATCACCCTGTACAAAACTCAACTCCAAATTGTTTAAGGACCACAATGTAAGACCAGATCCCTTGACTCTGAGAGACGAGAATGTGGAAGATATATTTGTACTTATTAGGACAGGGAGGGGCTTTCTGAACAGGACGCTGATAGCACAGGTACTAAGACCAGCAATTACTAAATGGGACCTCATGAAGCTGAAAAGTTTCTGGACTCCAAAGGACAACATCATTCAGACAAAGCAACAGTCAACAGAATCGGAACATCTTTATCAATTATACTTTTCAAGAGCGTTAGTATCTAGAATATATTTTTTTAAAGCTGGAAATCCAAAAGAAAAAACAGCTCAAAACAGAACTAAGCAGAGTTCTCAAAAGATAAATAGTGATAGTAACACTTAACAAATTGTTCTACATTGTTAGCTATCAGAGAAATGCAAATTAAAACTTTTTTTGAAATTTCATCAAAATGACCAAAATCAATAAAGCAGTTGACAGCACATGCTGGTGAGGATGTAGGTAAAGGGGAAGACTTATTCATTGCTGAAGTGAGTAAAGCTATGGAAATCAGTGTGTCAGTTCCCTAGGAAGATATATATATATATCTCCAAGGATTCTATATCCCACTATAAAAACACTTGCTCATCCATGTTCATTGCTCTTCTCTTCTTAATAGCCAGAACCTGGAAGCAGACAAGATGCCCAACAACTGATCAATAGATAAGGAAAATGTGGCACATTTATATAATGGAATATGATTCAGCTATTAATACAAATGAAACTATAAAATTCACAGGTAAATGAATGGAATTGGGAAAAAATCATCCTGCATGACGTAATTCAGACCCAAACAGCAAATATTGTATGTTTTCTCTTATATGTGTATGTTAGCTTTTAAGCTTTCAATATCTATGCTACAATATGGATAACCATAGAGATCAGGTACCTAATAAGGGACCAGGGTAGGAGGAGAAGGTCTCCTAAGGAAGGGGAAGTAGAATAGAGTGTTATGAAGAGATAAGGTGGAAACAGATAATAACAGAGTATTAACTGGGAGGGATAAGAGAGAAGGGTAAAGGAGGGAATGTGGGGAGCAACAATGAACATTAAAAGCCATTTGAAAAATGATATGGAAAACTTCTACTACTCTAGAAGCTTCCTAATATGTGTGTGTATGTGTATGTGTGTGCGTTATATATTCCATGTATATATTGAATCTAAATTGAATTACCAAATAATAGGGGACAGAGTGAACCAACTATATGTCTTATTCCAAGAAGTAAAACCTCCAGTACTGGAAGTCATTTGTATCTTGTTGAGTATTGGCCACAGAGGTCCCATGAAGCCTAACAAATATTATAAGTTATTGAGAAGATCGGGGAAAAAAAAGTTATTGAGAAGGCTATTGGTTGCTCTCCATAACTTAGTAGTAAGGCCCTGTTGGTGAAGACAACACACACACACACACACATATATATATATCACTGAATACTGTGGGGGATTGACTCAAGTATTTGAATACTTGGCCTGTAGGGAATGGCACAATTAGGAGGCATGGCCTTGTTGGAGTAGGAGTGGCCTTGTTGGAGGAAGTGTTCCACTATGGAGGCAGGCTTTGCGGTCTTATGTGCTCAAACTACGCCTAATGGGGCAGTCTCCTTCTGCTTCCTGCAGATCAAGATGTAGAACTCTCAGCTCCTTCTCTAGCACCATATCAGCCTGCATGTAGCCATGCTTCTCACCAGGACAATCACAGACTAAAGCTCTGAAACTCTAAGCCAGCCCCAATTAAATGTTTTCCTTTCTAGGAGTTGCGATGGTCAGAGACAGCTGACCTGAGCTCATGGGAGCTCATCAACTCTGGACCAATAGTTAGGGAACCTACCTGGTACTAATGTAGGCCCTCTGCATGTGTGTGACAGTTGTCTAGCTTGGTCTGTTTGTGGGGCTCCTAGCAGTGGGATCAAGACCTGTCCCTGGTGCTTACACTGGCATTTGGGAACCTGTTCCCCATGCTGGGTTGCCTGTGGTGGTTTGAGTGAGAATGGCCCCATAGAGTCATATATTTTAGTATTTGGTCCTCAAATGGTGGAACTGTTTGGGAAGGATGAGGAGGTGTGACCTTTTAAAGAGCTGTGTTACTGGGGGGTGGGCTTTGGGGTTTCACATCTGTCCATTCTCAGTGTTCCTTCTGCCTCCTACTTGCGGGGTAAGACTCAAGCTCTCAGCTGTTCCTACCATAATGCCTTTGTTCTGCCGTCATGGGCTCTCACCCCCAGAAACCATACGCTTTCTTTTTTAAGTTGTATTGGTTATGGTGTTTTATCACAGCAATAGAAATCTCTTTTCTAAGATTTTGATTTTTTTCTAAGGAGCATTAATCAAATGCTTTACAGAATATCCCTCAGTTTGGTTTCATTTCATGGTTAAATGGTTATAGTTCAAGGAAGGACCACAGAGAAAAGTGCTATTCTCATCACAGTATATCCAGGACACACGCTATCACTGTAGTTTCCTCCCAGATCCTCCTTACCTCCATAGCTACCTAACTTCTTTATGTTCTTTCTCTCTTACTCTTTAAAAAAAGAAAGGAAGAAAAAAACCAACAAAATTGAAAATCAAAACAGACAAAATACTAATGAGACAAAAAAAGGCCAAAGCAAAGCAATATGACAGATATGTCCACAAAAATACTGTTGCGTTTATATTTTGTTGGCCATACTGCACCTACAATGCAAGACGAAAATATCCTTCAAATTACTAAAATTGACAGTATTCGAAGTCATGAAGCTGGTCTCAACAGATTTTCAAATACTGAGGTAATAAAATGGTCTTACACTAAACTGAGCTTAATTAGGAATCAGTAATAATTGCCATGATCTGCATGGCTTTGGTCTGGACCTGACTGGGGCAACTGGGAATGAATAGTCACAAGTAATGTAGAGCTGGGACCCAGTGAGCCACGTACTCATACGCAGATGCAGTAGAGAAATGCATTGAGAGCTTATTATGTGCAGCTGCATGAGGAGGGAGGTTTGCTAATCTCAGTAGGGGATCTCTGCAAGGGAGCAGTCTCAGGATGTAATCTTCTGGGAAGAGGAAGCTGTGGCTGATACTGTCTGGACACATTGCACATCATTACACAGCGAAAGGCTTCACCATCCCCTGAGCTTGACCTGAGGAAGATTTTGTCATTCCTCTGGGTCTAAGACAATGGGATCCTTGACAGGGCCATACTCATGTGGACAATACACATTTACTAGGGACTTCATCCACTCCGAACAAATAGCATCACTAGAAACTTTGAAACATTTACATGTATTGATATTGACTGAAAGTACCCAAGGGCCTGGTGATATAAATTACATTTCCAACTGCTCTGGAGGCTGGGAAAAGAGGATCAAAAAAAGATCAAAAAAAGATCAAAAACAAGTTCAAGGCTTACCTATACGATTTTGAGAAACCCTGACTCAAAATTAAAAGGATGGTGGGGTAAGAAATTGGAATTAAAGTTCAGTAGTAGAGCATTTGCTCAGCATGCATAAAAGTCTCAGTTTAATCCACAGTTCCTCACACACAAAAAAAAAAGGTGGAAAAGGAAGAAGACACTATAAAACTCATGCCCTGCTTAACTTGGAATTGTTAATGAAATCATATTGTTTGAGAAAATAATTGAAAGTGACACAAAGGGAAATAGAAAATTACATAGTCATTCTTTCTTCAAAAAAGTTGAATTTATAATTAACAATATCCTTCATACAATCTCCCAAGCCTTTAAGGATATTTCAGATATGAACTCATATTTCTTTATTAAAGATTAATAATGGAGAGGGTTTGTATATTTATTTACTTATTTGTTTATTTTTGGGACAGGGTTTCTCTGTAGTTTTGGAGTTTGTCTTGGAACCAGCTCTTGTAGACCAGACTAGCTTTAAACTCACAGAGATCTGCCTGCCTCTGCCTCCTGAGTGCTGGGATTAGAAGCGTGTGATGTCTCACTATGTTGCCAAAACTGACAATGAATCATTTCTGGGCTCAAATGATCTTCTGCTGCAGTCCCAGCATTTGGTTTTTAATTATTGTACATTTATTATTACTTATTTCAATTAATTTGAAATATATCTCTAAGAAAATGTATATTGGAGATAAGCATTTGCATAGTGTCAAAAAGCTATTTTTTCTCAAGGCCAGTCCCTAAGCCAAAATAAAAAAAATCAAAAAAGTTGGGAGATATGGGTGAGGGTTCCATATAATCAGCAAACTTCTAAAGAGTAGGATTACTGGCATTATCTCCAGAATCTGTCAGTTTCGAAGGACAAGTTAAACACGTTCTGCTCCTGCCATATTATGAACACTTAATAAATATATCTGATTAGGTATATTAATTAATGCAAATTGAGCCAAATGCTTAGTAAATTAGAGGAATCTAGACTAAAAGATACCTGATTAATGTTAATGGCAACTTATATAGAAGAAGGTAGATGGGAATAGTGAAACATACCTACTAATTCCTAACCACTCTGAAAGTAGAGGCAATAGGATCCCAACTTTGGAACCAGCCAATATTTCGTGAGACCCTGCCTCAAAAGAAAGACAACTGGGAATACAGACCCGTGGTAGAAGATTTACAAAGTATGGATGAAGTCCTTAGTTCAATCCCCAATCCTAGAGGGAAGGGATATATGGAATACTAGTCGTTCACAAAGATAGTAAAATATTTAAAATCTACTAGAAAGGGCACACTATTAAAATTGAAAAAGGTAAACCAGACAGTGGTGGCACATACCTTTAATCCCAGCACTTGGGAGGCAGAGATAGGCGGATCTCTGTGAGTTGGAGGCCAGCCTGATCTACAGAGTGAGTTCCAGGATAGCCAGGGCTACACAGAGAAACCCTGTCTCAAAATAAAAAAAAAGAAAAAGAAAAAGAAAGAAAGAAAGAAAAAAGAAACCAAGGCCAGCTTCAGTTGCATAGCAAGTTCAAGACCAGCCTGGGCTGTGCGAGGCCCTGTCTCAAAAATAAAAATAAAAGACATACAAATAAAATATTTATTAATAGTAAGTCATAAAGAATTTTATTTGGTATACATGTATTTTGTCATTTATTAAAAAGAAAAACAAATTTACAATTTTAATGATTACTTATTCTTATGAGGAATTAAATCTTGGCTGGATATTCAACACTGCAGATGTAGAGCATTGTCAGTGCTTTTCAAATACTTTTATTTTATAATCATCATTGCTGAGACACACCACTTCACATAAATTCATAGTACAAAATGGCAAAAACAAAAAGCAAACAAACAAACAAAAAAACCCTGATTAGGGCCATTGCAGAAATTCTGTTCCAATCCCGACCTATATTCATTTAACAGCTTTTGTGAGCCTCGAGTTAGCAAACAGTAACTTTAAAACTAAAACATTCCAACATACGGCAATCCATATACATAGTACTGGGTACTTACAAGCTGAAGAATAACAGGAAGAAAATATGGAATTATGTTTTCCATTACGTTTCTATAAGGGCAAGACTGTGTGTGCAGAAAAAACACTACAGTTCCTAACTTACAACCGCCTGGAATCCGAGCCATTTCCAGAAGTATCTGTGGACATCGGCGCTCCGCATGAGCATCACGCGGTGCCAGGTGTGGGTGGAGAATTCAGCCCAGGACCACAGTGAAGCTGCGAAGAGGGGCCCGACTGAGCACTGCCAGGCACGAGTCAGCTTCAGTCTATGCCTGAGGTTGGATTGATTTGTAGTTGTCAGAAACACCGTACTGCGGCCAAGCTACTCACAACCCCCACACAGCCTACATGGGATCCGACCAGGCTTAAGGAAGCTATTGTCTGGCCCTCTGCTATATGCAGTGTGGGTTCCAGGCCAGGGGAACCAATATTACCTGGGTTCCTCTCACAAATGCAGATTTGTCAGGGCCCTTCCTTGTCTTTTAACAAGACTCCAAATAATCATTATACACTAACATCTGGGACTCTGTACTTTAGCGGAGAAGGCCATCACCTCACACAAAGCAACTCAAACAGCTGGTGTTTTTATCTCTTACGATGCTGATTTTTTTTCTTGAAATTGTTTTAAACATTAGAAGTTCATTTATGAAATTTAATTTTAGTACATCCCTTTACAGGTTTCAAAGGCAATAGTTTATTTTAATGTTTACGCTTTTTCCTTTCAAGAAGGCATTTACTATTACAAACAAAGCTTGTCTTCTTGAATTTTTGTCAACAACTGCCTCTATAAAGCCCTTCAAGGGCAGAGAGTGGGTTTTATCTCTAATTTTTTGTACCTTTTGTTCTGAACAGTAAGTCCAAAGACACAAAGTTAGTCTTCCTTCTCAGGTGCGTTGTAGAAAAGTGAACTTAAGTTCTTACTAAAAGCAGCAGCAACAAAAATCTCCATTTCACCCTTCCTCTGCCAATCCAATCTAGACTACTGACATAGGCAAGAGAGATGACCCCCAAGTTTAGGCAAGAAAGATGACCCCCAAGTTTAGTTTGGTCTGTCACTACCCAAGACTCCATCCAACTCTTGGAGCAAATCCGTGAGTGTCCTTTCGCAAGGAGCGTGCACACTTTTCACGTCTTCTAAATGCTGTGTATTTCCTACACTTCAGACTGGCATTATTACACGGCACTCAAATGTGCTAGGTTTGTAAACAGTAACCAAATTAAATATACTTTTTTCAAAAAGCAATTAACATTTTTAAAATTCTGGTTCCTCTTTCTGTTAGGAGAGATGTCGTTTGTTTGAAAGAAAATGATTGCATTTGTGATTTTGCCCTCTTCACGCCGTCCTTAGCCATTTACTTGCCATAGAAAAGGACAGAGTTTTCTTCCCCTCTTTCTATTGATAGTATGGCTATTATAAAGGAATTTCTGAAAGTATTTCTGCCTCGTGTCCCAGAAGTTGAATATAGTAAAGTTTTTTTCAAAATACCTTTGATAACTCTCTCTTATAAGCCTTCAAAGTTGATTTCTATTATTTTGGTTAATCTGTCAAATCATCCTACTTTCTCTGGTCAAATATTCTTTCTATCTGTCTATCCATCTACTATCTATCTATCTCCACTTCTCTTCCCTCTCTTATTAGTCAACTCTTTAAAAACATTTTTGTCAATACTTTGTTGAAATATGTACTGTAATGGTATGTCCTGTCCCTTTAAGAGACAAGCTCCATCACTTCCTCCCCAAAGGCAGGCAGATCTTACTTCCTGCCTGCAGACCAAGTCTCTTCCTTTCTGCCCAAAGAGGCAGGTTCTGCCTCTCTCCCTTCTCCCCACTTCTCCCCTTTTCCCCTCTCTGTTTCTCTCTCTGCCTCTCTGCTCTTCCACCTTCTCCCCTTCACCCCTTCACCCCTTCCCTTCTATAACCCACTAAATAAATATTCAACCTCACTCTACATGGTGTTCCTATCCATGTCTCTGTCTCTCACCCGCCACATGGCTCCCTGCCAGGGACCAGCTGCCTTCTGTGGTCTCATGGCATGCTTATCCACCCCAGTCTCTCACCTACCATGCTGCTCTGTGCCACTGGCTCTCATGGCCCCACAGGCCACTCGGGGGCTCCCTGCCTGGGACCCGGTTGCCTTTGTGGCCTGCCGTAGTCTTAGGACCCGCTGTCCACTGCTTGCCGCTACTTGTGAACCTGCAGCATGGTCTCATGGCCCACTGCCCACTGCCCCCACTCAGGGACCTGCAGGTTTCTGCCGCTGTGCCCCTCGGGGAACCTGCAGGGTTTTACTTAAACCACAACATGTACACTTACTACTTTTCTGTTTTTATAGTCCTAATATAACAAATATACTCTTAAGAGTATAATGTAACATAATTCAGACTTTTCTTAGTAGCACTCTCTATGAACACACTGCTGGAGTTAGTACCATAGCATCTTTTTGGGCACCTTTTCTTGACTGATACAAAAGATGAAGTAATCCTTGATGGAGTTAGAAAAAGCCTCCTGACATAACCATCAGACATACTGTTGGATCCCAATTCCAAAACCATTGTTCCCAGCCGCTCTTCCCCCATACTTACTGTGACTGCTGCTGGGGCTTACCTGTACCACCTTGTATTTCTGATTCCATGGGAAATACATTTACCTGCACTATGTACATCTCTTGAGCTGTAACACTTTATCCCCCAGTTCTCAGCAAAACATCTACAGTCTCCTACCACCTTGGTCCTTTTATGTACTTCTAAGCACCTGATACACCCTCAAACCCCAAAACTATTTGATCTATGGATTGGCTTTTGCACTTTCACTGGCAAAGTGTTTTTCCATCTAGGTGATTCACAATTGGGAAGAGAGTTTTCCTAGAGAGCTCAGGCAGCTGCCTAACCCATGGAAACAAGAGACAGCTGCACGATTCAGCTTCTCTTTTATTCCCACAGTAAAGTATGTAAAACTCAGCAGGGTGGGTGTTTCTGACATGATCCATTGGCGATCTGTTTCATATTTATTTAGAAATAACCAAAGATAGCACTGAGTTCTGTAAAATGGAACCAAAGTAACCTATACTTCTCTGCATGAGCACAAGATTTCAGAAATAATGCATTACTTTATCCCAAAGAATAATAAGACATATAAATTATTCAATCATTATCTTCTAAAATCTCAGCTGGTCTTGTGCGTAAGACACAAAACATAAACAAAAGCACCCTGATCTTTATGGATTAGAAACAAAAGAGCAGACTTCCTAATAAACCTTAACATTTGTTTTTGGTTTGGTTTGGTTTGGTTTCTTTGGTTTGGGGAGGTGGTTGGTTGGTTGGTTTGCAGTTTAGTTTGCTTCGTGTTTGTTTTAGAGACAGGGCCTCTTGTAACCTCACACTCACTCTGTAGCCTAGGATGACCTTAAATTTCAGATCCTCCTTCCTCTATCCCATGAATGCTCAGATCACAAGTGTGGCCACCATGCCCATTTTATTTAGTGCTGGAGACAGAATTTATGGTTTTGTGTATGCTAGACAAGCACTCTACTAGAGAGATACATCCCAGCCCTGCTTTGCTTTTAATTAAAATTCCCTCCATTGTATATATTGAGTCTGCTGCTATCTGTTTTTATTTTTAATTTTTAAAATAGACTTATTTTATGTATATGTATGTTTTGCCTTCATGAATTTAAGGGTACCACACGCATGCCTGGTGCTCCAGGAGGTCAGAAGAGGATATTTGTTTCCTGGATCAAGAGTCACTGTCCATTGTAGTTGCCATGTGGGTGATGGGAACCAAACCTGGGACCTTGGAAGAGTAAACAGTAGTCTCAACCTCTGAGCCATCTCTCCAGCCCCTGCTGTACAGTTTTTAACAAAGGTCACTGTCATAGTTACTTTTCTATTGCTGAATTAACCAAGGCAAAGAAGAGTTTATTGGGAGCTTAGCTACAGAGGATTATAGTCTGTGATTATCATGGCAAGGAGCCTGGCAGCCAATGTCTTCTTCAAAGTCCTGTGGATAACAAGCATGCATGTGGTACACAGACATACATGTGTTGTGGAATATTTGTTTGCACTGTGAAGATGTGTCTTTGCCAAGGTGCCTTCTGATTGGTTTAATAAAGAGCTGAATGGTCAATAGCTAGGCAAGAAGAGGTTAGATGGGGCTTCCAGGGACAGAGAGGGCTCTGGGAAGAAGAAAGGCAGAGTTGCACAAGCCAGAGACAGAAAGGAAACCGGAAGTGCAAGATGAAAGAAAGGTAACGCCATGTGACAGAGCATAGATTAATATAAATGAGTTAAGTTATAAGAGCTAGTGGGACCAGCTTAAACTCTGGCCAAGCTTTTATAATTAGTAAGAAATCTCCATGTCATTATTTGTGGACTGGTGGTCTCTACAAGAAACTACTACTACATATATGTAAGCAAAACATTCATGTATGTAAAATAAAATAATAAATCTTAAAAACAATATACCTAACAAAGGCAGCTTCTTACCCAGTTTCCAATTGAAAGCAAATATTCTTGTTGTCATTACACATGGGACAGCATTGTAAGACAGCATTGATGTTGGCCTTGCTTCTTGCTAAAGAAACCATAATCTTGTTCTAAGATTCACAAATCTAAGGACTTAAGGAAAGTCTGGCCAAGGGACAAGGAGTGAATTTTGGTTAATCTGTGACATTGGTTAAACTATGTAACAAGAACTCTTAAACAATAGTCCTTAAACATTTAAAATTACCTCAGGAATTCCATGCTGGGGGTGAGAATAGGCTGGAGTCTTGGTGTCAAAGGAGGAACTTGCCTCAAAGGCAGAGATTTCACACAGTTCTGACAGCTTATCTCATGGTTAAATCAGCATCTGCATATTTCCTTATTTGTCTTTTTTTTTCTCTCCCCTTTTACAAAATTTTAAAACCGTTACAGGAAAGGCTTGAGAGAAAGCAGGACTTTTTTCTCTTCTGTTTGGTCAAACTACAAACAAACCCCTTTTCCTTTATCAAATTGTCCTTTATCAATTTCTGTTTCCTGATTTCTTTTGAAGTACAGGGAAACTGAAGCGGTGGTTCACATGTTCAGGGGAAGGAGAAAGGTGAATGCATGACCTGAGTACGTCATTCCCGGGCTGTCTCATTTACCTGCGTGTTCATTAGTGCGTTTCCATAGTCTAAGAACACTGAAATTATCTGGCATTTTCCCAAATGCTAAGCATGTGGATGTTAACATAACATAACCTTATAGTTTAATTATAAAAGTGTGCCTACCACAATTTTCACCTCAATGTGATTGTATGTGCCACAGAATCCTGCCCTCTAACTTCACCTAAGAAAAAGAAGCTATTTAAAGCCTACGTAGGAATCCAGGAAGAATTCCTTTGAGAGTTATAAAGAGATTTTCCTTTCATTTATTCAAGCATTTTACTTTTGTAACGTTGTTAATTTCATGGCGAATATCAATGACTCTTGAATTTGATCTTGAGGGACAACTCTTAACATGACAGAGAAAGAAACCATCCAAAAGTAGAACAATGGGCACAGCAGAGAGACACAGGTGAGCACAGCACACTATGATAGGGCGAAGACCCAGCTGAGCAGAGAGCGTGGCCAAAGCCCTGGAGAAATAGACACCATCTCAAAAATAAGGGTCTTTAATCCTAGTGGTAGCCAGGAGCTATTAGGCAACTGAAAATGACAGAATGATGTTGTGAGTCAATGTGCTTCTTGAAAAAACATGCTGTGGCAATAAAAGAAATGAAATATTTGGGAAGTGTTAAGAGCTGGGTGTGGTGGTGCACACCTTGAATCCCAGAACTCAAGAGGCAAAGGCAGACAGATCTCTGTGGTTTCCAGGCCACCTGGTCTGCATAGTTTTATGCCAGCCAGGATTATATAATGAGACCCTGTCTCAAAAAAACAAAACAAAACAATAAATAAAATGAAAATACACTTAAATTACTGCATAAATCTAACAAAAACTATAATGACCTGAGAAAGGGAGGAAGAAAAGGAGGAAGAGAAGGGCAATTAAGACAGTGACTCTCTTTCCATCACTTTGGTGCTTGTGGAGGTCTGCTGGGCATAAGACTTCTAAGTATGTCTGGAAGTCTGTAGTGTAACTAGAAGTGAGGTTTCCAGAACCAAAGAGAGCACACGTCTCTTCTTAAAATTGAAGGTGTTTCTGCCCAGGATGAAACTGAATTCTACTTAGGCAAGAGATGCGTTTATATGTATAAAGCAAAAACAACAGTGACTCCTGGAGCAAACCAAACCAAATGAGAGTGGTCTGGGGGAAGATAACTCCGGCCCTTGGAAACAGTAACATTGTTTGTGCCAAATCCCAAAGCAATCTTCCTGCCCAGGCACTAGACACAGAATCATGAAATCCAGGTGATGCTGTATCCCTCCAGCATTTAAACTACTGGAAAGCACACAATTAAAAAGTGGATTTGTGCTCTTAAGAAAAAAAATCAAAAACAAAACCAAAATGAAACAAAACAAAAATGTTGTCTGAGGCTGAGTGAATGTGAGAAGGCAGCAACCCAGCCCAAAGTGACCTATGCTGTGTATTAGACTGCAATGACAGGTTATTCTGCCATTGAGAGAAGACACTTCTAGAGAGACACATGTCACCATATAACAGTCAGGAGATGGCATTTTGGACAGTAATCTTTGGGAGAGTGTCATATGTCCTGATTGGTAATGGCCTATCCACTTCTGCAGCAATCTTAAGCCAATCTGTCAATCTCAGAAAATACGTTATCTGTAACTGTGAATAATCAGCTGTCCATGAACTGCCACTGCCAGCAATTCCAACCCTTGAGACAGCAGAAACCTGAGAGATAGATTTAAATGTCCTGATTTACTTCATAACACATGAATAAAAGACAATGTGGGGTAAGGAAAATGGAAGAATAAGAATGTGCTTCCAGCTGGGTGGTGGTGGCACACACCTTTAACCCCAGCACTTGAGAAGCAGAGGCAAGCAGATCTCTGTGAGTTTGAGGCCAGCCTGGTCTACAGAGCTAGTTCCAGGACACCTAGGGCTGTTACACAGAGAAATCCTGTCTTGAAAAAAAACCCAAAAACCAACGTGCTTCTGATTAACTGGGGAGAAGGGTGTGGAAAGAAAGAAAAGGCAGATGAGGGCAACATACTCAACATATAACTTGTATTAAATGTCCTGGGCAGCACAGGACCATGCATAATGAATGTACACAGTGAAAAAATTAAGACTAACATTTTTAATTGCCCATACATCTAAAAATATATATTTAAAAGCTTTGATACCTAGAAGAATAAATGGCTTTAAATTAGAGACTAATTATAAGTGTATGATAGTTTCAGTTATCAACTTAACAATCTAGAACCACATGAGAAGGGGTCCCAATGAGGAACTGTCTAGATTACACTGGGCTGTCTCTATTACATTAACTCAGGTGGAGAGACCAACCCACTATGGGCAGCATCCTTGCCTGGGTAGCAGATCCTGGGTGTGTAAGAGTGGAGACAGAGTGCAGGGAAACCACCAGCATGCATTCTCTCACTGCGCTCTGCTTTTGACTATGGCTATAACGTGCCCAGCTCTACTGAGCTCCTGCTGCCGTGATGTCCCTGCCACGATGGACCGTAACCTGGAATGGTGAGACAAACACTTTTCCCCGAAATTGCTTTTGTAGGGTATTTTGTCACAGCAACAAGAAGAGAAACTAGAACAAAGTGGTTTTCCTTTTATAGTTTAGCTTGGTTTACCACACAGGGTAAGGACAAAAAAATAACTTATTTACATTTGTTTATGACTTTTGTGTAGGAAATGCATACATGCAAGAGTCTGTTGGTTTGTCTGTTTTTAAATTTTTGAGATAGGCTCTCTTTATATAGCCCAGGCTGGCTTCAAACTCATGATCCTCCTGCCTCCATCTCCTATCTGCGAGAATTACAGGTATAGCCCACCATGCCAAGCCTGACTGACTCCTTAAAGACACAAATGTCATTTGTAAGTACGCATTTTTGCAGCCAGCAACGAGAATCCATATGAAGGGGAAAATTAAAGGTGTCTTTTTGCCCTGAGTCAGGTCCCTGGAGGAGAGCACTGCACCTTCCTCCAGTTTCCCCTTAGCTCAGAGTCAACAACAGCTGCACAAGGCCCTCTCTCCAATGTACTAGGTTTATAGAAGTAATTTAAGGCAGCAATTTTAATCCCAGAACTCAGGAGACAACGGCAGATGGCTGTTTTAAGTGTGAAGCTAGTCTTGTCTACAACGAGTTCCAGGATGGCCAAGGCTACATAATGAGACTCTTTTTCAAAGCAACAACAAAGTAACCGAGGTTGATTTTTTTTGTCTGCCCCTCTTAGAAAAACTGTGTTGGTTGTGCAGAAGTTAGGAGGTGAAGGATGCCTATTACTCATTCAGAACAATTCCTGAAGATCCTGCTGTGTATAAAGGTGAGTGGAGTAAACTGTTCAGCAACAGCAGAAGGCGCAGGGCGTCTCCACTGGATGAAACCAGACAGCAAGGTAACAGCTGAAAGGAAAGCAGGCTCAAGTGAAAGACACAGCGCAGCAAAGAAACGGAGTCCAGAAAGAACAGGATCAGTGCATGGAAGACCCCAGACGTCTTCTCTATGATGACTCCCTAGAGGATTCTGACACCCAGCTACCTCCATGGCTCAGACCTGTTAACCTTAGTTATTTCTTTACAGATGTCTGTTCCTAAAGATATGGTACTGGTTTATTTTTTGCAAATAATGCCACAATGGGTGCAGGATTATCATTCAACAGTACCATGTCAACTGGATGGCGCCTGCTAGTGTGCATTACTGGAGGGGATCCCAGTACTGTGAAGCAGGAACAGAGCTAGAACTTGGAGCCAGTTCATGAAAGACTCCAAATCCTTAGAGAGTTTGACTGGTAACAGGGAATATATTCTGTTTTCATTCTAAGAGTTAGGTAGACGTTAATAAGAACCCATTATGGTGATGAAGAGCAGCAGTGAACGTGAGAGACTCAGGTGAAGAGGACTTGCTCATTGCTTGGACTTCAGAGACACCAGGCGCTGGGCATTCAAGAACACTTGTGTGTTGTCTTCCTGTCTTCACGGTACTCCAAAGTAGCTGCCGCTATTTCTCTCTAGAAATGAAACTGAGGACCACTATAAATATGTTCCTATAAATCCTTAAGCCCAGGATTCCTCTTAGCCCCATCAGACTAAACAAAAAAACAAAAATGGTTTAAACAAAAATATATGGGGGAAAACCTGGATTTAAAAAACGCTAGCACTGACCAGGAGGCACACTCTTATCAGAGCATTAGAGGACTCTGGAGGCCAGAGCAGAGCTCTCAGGGAACACAACGGCACTAACCCGGGGGGCACGTATGTAAAGATGCATTTCAACAGCTAAGCCTCAGGATGAAAAGTGTCGGGTGCCAGCTCTAAGTTGTGCGAATAGGTATTGTTCCTGTGCTGCTTTATTCCTTGTAGCTAACACAAGAACAGAAATGTTTGATGACCTCAGTTGTACATAGAATTGTCCAGTCTTAAATAATCATGACAGTTATATCTAAAGATAGCCATTTTCTCCTCAAAGGCATAAACCTGCTCTTGTTAGCTTTTGTATTTGGTTTAACATTCTGTCCGTATTTGAAGTTCTATATTTGAATCCAACCTGCACTTCATCAGTTTAGGGATAACAGCAAGCATGACTGGCAAGATGATGGAATCAAGTTAAAGTCTAAGGATTATAAGTTATGTCTTGTGGTCCAGTGACTTTGGAAAATATTTATAATGTGATAGAATATTTTTATGGAGGATAGAAAGACGGGGTAGGAAAGGGGGAAGGAGAGGGAAGACCACAGACTTCATTTTACAGTACGCAGTGGGTTTTTTTTTTTTTAAGAAGCAACCTTTTATAGAAGATTGCTATCAAGAGGCAAAACCCTAACTGAGAATGAGTTAAAGTTTATTGCCCCAACCCAAGACAGGCAGAGAAAAGCATCAAATTCCTTATTGCCTAGACTAAAGGTCTGCATTGCATAGAGGGATGCGTGCATTCCTGTAAGAAAATAAGCCTATAAGTAATAAACATAGTGCCTCTGTATTATATCAGCTCAGGGACTGAGGAAATGGGAGCTGAATTAGAAGAAATGCAGGCATGGAGAGGAGGAGAAAATGATGTAATTTTATAATGCAACATTATCGTAAAGAAATCATTTTATAACACCCCAGAAATAGGTATCTTTGAATATCCTTTTTCCCTTCCCCAATAGATTATGAATTGTATATTTTTTGTTTTTTAACTTATGTAAATTATATTATTTATATCATTATGCAACTTACTGTCTTCTCCCTTAATGTTATGTGTTTGTATAGATCTGTTTGTATAAGATCTGGTTCACTCTTTTTAAGGTATTGTAACGTATGATCCACATCTTGGGTCCATCCCTTATGTGTGAACGCTAAGATTGCTTCCTATGTTCACTATTACACGGCTATGAGCATCATCTGTTTTGTGCACCTGCACAAAGGTGTGATGCATTTGAAGCATGCCACTGTCGCTGACCGGGACTATGTTCCCTAGAATTCTCCTCACTGCTGTTGGTTCACATGATCTTTGGTTTGAGGGGCAGAACAAGGCAGCTGCTTGACCTGGGACTCGCAGTTCCCACAGATCTCCACCAGTGTATCTATCCTCCAGACTAGGCACATGGACAGTTCTCAGAAAAGGGCATCAGTTTCCCTATGAGTTATTCCTGTCACCAACACAAAACCTTGTCAGTGGTGAGAGAGCCATGAGGGCAGAGGTCTCTTCTCATGGGTTCCCTTTTACCCTTGCACTTCCTCCACTTTCCATGTCTGTCATGTCTGTCCTAACCACTTGTTCTGTTGACTCATGCTCCAGCAGTAGACACCAAGAAGTCCTCCCCTGAGTTGCTTAAAATAAATCCCTATTGATCAAACCCATATTATATAACAAGCATGGTTGTCTTGGTTTCTGTTGATCCAATGTAGCCTAATACACCAGGGGTTGCCTCAAGAGTTAAAGAAATAAATCTTAAACTGGTCCCTACTCCAGTCACCTTACTCTCTCCTCCTCAGAAGATATGGATGAAGAGTAGCTACCTAGGGCCTACGACAGAAAAATTGTCCCCATCAGAATAAGATCACTTTCTACCTCCTTCACTGGCCTTCCCTTTTCTATTGAAAAGCACTATCTTCTCTTTGCTCAGAGACTAACTGATCAGTGGAGCATCAGATTCCTTCTTGCTATGAAGGGGGCAATGATTTATTTTTAAAATAAAGAAAATGTGCTTTCTTTTTATTAAATATGAAGCATATGCCATCTTAAAACAATGAGTCAATCAATGTAGCACTGCACCAGGGGTTTCCCCCTTATTTCATCAATATTGAAACAGACAGGGCTTGAGAAAAATAATTTTTAAGTTAGTTTTTAAAAATGAAAAAGTGTAACTGAGACAGACAATAAACTATGAGCAAAAATCCAACACATTTGTTTAGTCCAAGGAGAGATGGCTGTAGCTGACTCGGTTGTGTTCTTGGAAGCATTCATTTGGCAAGGCTAAATTGGACAGCTTTCTTGAGAGGATGCCACAGCCAGGGCCCATTAACATCAGCACAGACAACCATGAGGAGACTTCCATTTCAGTAGCTTAGGCTTGTAAATAAGAAAATTGCTCATGTCTTCAAAACAGAAAGACTCTGGAAGCTAAGTGCTTGGAAAAAAACTCAAGCACAGCAACTAGATAGGCTGAAATTATACCAACTCCTGTTTGGTTGGGTCTTTGGTTTGTTCTTTCCCCAACCTATAAGATTGCTCCATCATGACAAAAGCTCTGAAAAGGTTCAATAGTTTCCTGTACAACTTTTATCAAAAACTAGTTAAAAAAAAAAAAAGCAGATGTAAAATCTTTTGTTTGTTTGTTTTTCAAGAAAGGACTTCTTTGTGTAGCCCTGGCTGTCATCTCATTGGTTGGTAATAAAGCTGATTTGGCCTATAGCAAGGCAGAATAAGGCTAGGTAGGAAAGCCAAACTAAAATACAAGGAAAAAGGACAGAGTCAAGAGAGATGCGAGCCAGCTGCTAGAAGAACAAGACCTGCCAGAGCACAGGCAAAGTTATAAGCTATGTGCCAAAATATAGATTACTAGAAGTGGGTTAATTGAAGTTGTAAGAACTAGTTAGTAATAAGCCTGAGCTATAGGGCAAACATTCTGCAATTGTTATAGCCTTTTGTGTGATAACTTGGGACCACGCCGTCAGGACAGAAATGTTCCAACCCCCTCTTACAATAGTTCCTACAAATCTATGATTACAAAGTCCACTACAGAGTGGACATATAGCTTGAAGACTGGCCCTAGGACACTCTAGTCATCTGACCATATTGCTAGACATTTATCCTGAATAACAAATAGGCAAGGACCCCTGCTACCACCAAAGTCCTTCCTGAAGATGGAAACCATGAGGAAAAGTGTTACTGTTTCTTTCTTTTGATTTTGTTTTTCTTTGGGGAGGGCTGCTGTGTTTGGGTCCTGGATCATAGGAGAATATATGCTCAACACAATAACATATATCAAAAATACCAAAGTGAGGAAGGGATTAAAGAATTATATCTAGTGGGTGGGAGATGGTGAACTTGCCAGTACTGGCTGATTGTAGAACTGGGCCTAAACTTCATTGCTCATCGTATTCAAAATATTTGACTTAAGACTTTGCAGCTTCCTTCTCTTCCATGAGCAGGAACGCATTGTCCCACTCCCTGACTTGGGGTTTAGCCAGGTGACTGACTAACCAATGAAATGGCAGACATAACGGAACAACAGCTTTACTATCTTTACAGTCAGCAGAGCAACATGCTTTAGTATCTCTGCTGGTCCAACAGAGACAGGAAACTCCTGAACAGATGCAAAGCTCTGCATCCTACCTCCTGAGCTAAGGATGCTGCCCTGTGAGGCACCTCCACCAAGACCAGCAGAACGAGGCCAGCTGCCCATAGACTATAAGCTAAACATGAGGTTGCCAACATGCACACCATTGTGAAGCCAATATTTTACTCCTGACCTTTGCTCCTCTCTAAATATTTGTCCTTGTATGTTTAAAATACCAATATGGAGGTTGCAAAAGGGGTCTTTCCTGCTTTGTTTTCTTTTATGTCCCTAAGAGCAAGAAAACAGGTGTGACATTGCAGTCACTTGACAAATACTTGATGAATAAGACAAGTCTGAGTTGAGTATCTGACAGTTCACACAAAGCCCCAGCCACAAATCACCACAATTGCCCCGCACCTTGTGGATTTCTCTTGGTTTTGGAGGGTGTGCATCCATAACAATGTTAGTGCATGGACAATTAACACAAAAAATATAGATTGATGTTTAATGAAGTCTATCCTCAATTGCTTCTTCATAAAGAAAAGGCAGGTCATAAAGCCTTAAATTCACCCAACCAAGGCCACACCATGTCATCAATTCAACCTGCCTCCCTGCTAATTTGTATACCCTCTGCTGGTGATTGAGCAGAGTGGCTCTGCACGGTAAGACTGCTATTGGTTCTACATTTACAGAGAACTTTCAAAACCAGTGCATAGGCCAGGTGTGGCAATGCATGCCTTTAACCCCAGCAGAAGCCAGGCATGGTCAGCATAATGAGTTCCCATCCCACTAACAGCCCAGGCTACAGAGTAAGACACTCAAAAAAAAAAAAAAAACCTAACAGAAAACTAGCATCTCGGATTGCCCCTTTTCTTAAGAGTCATCATTTCTTAGCATGTTGTTCCATTCTCTTCGTCCCCAGCTTGCTCTGTATTTTTTCATGCATCCTTTGAAAGGTTTTACAGATACAGGGCTCCTTTATCAAAACTCCGTCAATGTAATGTATACACCTAGGAATGAAGAGTCTTGACATCTGCAGAACACTTAGCAAAACAATAAACACAACACTCATTATCCACATCCAAATTTTGTCATTGTCCCAATTATGTCCTTTATAATGTTTTCTCCTGTATTTGAGAGCCAATCCAGGATAATACTTTGTAATGGATTGTATTATATTTTTAGCCTCCTCTAATCTATTTCTTCAACTCTTCACTGGTTTCACAATTTATACATACTTGAAAATGTTTTAACTTAACCAAAACCTATTTACTGGGATGTAGAAAGAAGTACTTGTGTGTTTTATCCCTTAGTCCTCTCTCTCCTTCATATTATATGACTGAGTATAAAGTAGCAAGAAAGTGTATTAATCTCAACAACTTTGCTCTTATTTTGGGTAAGATAGCATCTCACTTTATACTGCAGATTGCCCTTGACCTCATAATAACCTTCTTGCTTCAGTTCCCAGATTCACAGGTGGATGCCACCATACCTGGCATCCTGAGAAGTTTTCAAGTTTGGGTAAGATACACAGAAAAAAATGATCATCACAACAATTTTTAGGTATAAGTTTTAATGGTTGTACAACCACTGCTCACATCCACCTCCCCAACTCCTTTCACCTTGGGAAGCTAAAGCTCTGGACCTCTCAAGTTGTAACTTGTCAGGCATGGACGGTCTCGCCAGGCATCCCAACAGCAGAAGGATGTCCTTAAGACTATTAAATCAATAGTGAGTAAGAAGTAAGTATTCGATGACATAAAGGTTGCTAATTCTGGGCCTAGAGATATATTGCCCAATTAATAGAATGCTCTTCTAACTTGCACGGAGCTCTGGGTTCAACTCCCAGAACCACATAAACTAGGCACGATAGCATACAGTAGCACTCAGGAGGTGGAGCCAGAATCACCAGCAGTTCAAGGTTATTCTGAACTACAGAATGAGTTTGAGGCCATTATAGTCTACGTAAAACTGTCTCAAATATTCAAGTAACAAACCAAAAGGCTTATTGATTCTGTTGGATTTATCAATAGTATAACTTATATTTTTGAATTTTTATCTTTAAAGTAGCATTGCCAATGAAACACTATGGGTATCAGGATTTGTTTTTTAAATAAGCCAGTATACTAATTAATTAATTATTTAAAATAAACCCATCATGATGGCACATGCTTGCAGTTCCAAAACTTGAGAGGTGGAGATAGGAGGATGATCAGACATTCAAAGTTCTCCTTGGCTATCCGAGATTGCCTCAATAAAATAGTGATAATAATAATGATAATGAAAAATGTGGGAATAAATACAGTAACAATAACATAAAACTAAATGGGTGAACTAGATAGACAAACATATACTCAGCATACTCTTTTATTTTCTGTATACATTTGGAAATGTCCACAATAACAAGACAAAAGTTACCAAATTAAACAATTGAAAATGCCCCTTGGCACAGCAGAACATTAGAGGACGGGTTCCACTTTATTCTTCCAATCTCCTAATAACCTGGCCCTTGACACTGGGACTCTGGGCCTGTTTCTTTATTCCTAAAATGAGAAGTTGGATTTTAACTACTAATGACTCTTTTTTCCTTTTTATTTATTTGTTTAATTTACAAACCAATCCTAGCTTTCCCTCCTGCCTCTCCTTCTGCTCCCCTCACCTTCTCTTCACCCCATCCCATCCACTCCTCAGAAAGGGTACGTCCTCCCCTAGGAAGTCAACTAAGTCTAGTCCATCATCTCTGCTGAGGAAGGACCAAGCCCTCTACCCCCACCCCATGCTTATACTGAGCAAGGTCTCTCTCCATAGAGAATGGGCTCTGCGCAAACTCAGTTCATGCACTAGGGTTTGATCCTGGTCTCACTGCCAGTGGCCCCACCTACTGCCCAAGTCCCACCATTGTCACCTGCCTTCAGAGGGCCTGCTTTAGACCTATGCAGGTTCCCCAGTTGTCGGTTAGGAGTCAGTGAGCTCCCACTAGTTCAGGTCAGCTGATTTGGTGGATTTCCCCATTATTGTCTTGACCCCTTTGTTCATATTATTGCTCCTCCCTATCTTCAATTGTACTCCGGGAGGTTGGCCTAGTGATTAGTTGTGGATCTCTGCATCTGCTTCCATCAGTTTCTGGATGAGGGTTCTATGATGTCAATTAAGGTAGTACTCAATCTGATTACAGGGGAAGGCCAGTTCAGGCACCCTCTCCACCATTGCTTAGATTTGTAGGTGGTGTCATGCTTGTAAAATCCTGGGAATTTCCCTAGTGCCAGGTTTCTCCTTAACCTCATAATGGCTCCTTCTATCAAGATTCCTCTTTCCTTCCTCTTCCTCTCTGTCTTTCCCCCCAACTCGACCTTCCAGATCCCTCCTATTCTCCTCCCCATTCCTCTTCTCCCCTCTGCTTCTACCCTCCCCCATATTCCCAATTTACTCAGGAGAATTTGTCTATTTCCCTGTCCCAGGAAGATCCATGTATGTCTCTCATAGGTTCCTCTCTGATACTTGGCTTCTCTGGGGTTGTGGACTGTAGGCTGGCTATCCTTTGCTTTATGTCTAATGTCCACTTATGAGTGAGTACATACCATGTTTGTCTTTCTGCCTCTGGGTTACTTCACTCAGGATGATTTTTTTCTAGTTCCATCCATTTGCATGCAAATGTCAAGATGTTATTTGTATTATTCCATTGTGTAAATGTACCACATTTTCTTTATCCACTCTTCAGCTGAGGGGCATCTCGCTTGTTTTCAGGTTTTGGCTATTACGAATAATGCTGCTATGAACATAGTTGAGCAAATGTCCTTGTGGTGTAAGTGTGCCTCCTTTGGGTATATGCCCCATAGACTCTTATTCTGACATACCATGACTCTGTTACTCTGAAATTCCCATCAAGAATCCTTCCTTTCCTTGGGCTGGAGAGATGGTTCATCAGTTAAGATCACTTGCTGCTCCTGCGGAGGACCTGAGTTTGGTTCCCAGCACCTGCATGACAGCTAACAAACACCTGTAATTCCAGTTCCCGAGGATCTGACACTTTCTTCTGGCTTCTGTGGTCACTGAACATATATGTTATAGACATACATGCAGGCAAAACACCCATACATTTAAATAAAACAATTTTTTAAGAAAAAAACTCCTTTCCCAACTAAGTAATTGCAATCCAGGACTTCTCTAACTCTCCCAAGGATATAGCTTCTGAGTAGGTGGCAGACATACTTCCCTTTCTATTGTCTCATGAAGAAAAAGTCCTTGCCCTGGCTCCTAGAAATCCAAATCACTCAACACTTGGTGCATGCAGTCTCTCCAGCTGCTTCTGTTGCTTGTTGTGTGTCTTAGTGTTGGACGTCTATTAACCCAGCCTGTGAGTATTCACTTTAAACACACCGACGACTCAGCACATTCTCAACATGCAGCAAACATACAGTGCCATAATATTCCTGTGTGCTTAGCAAACTGAAGCAGTCCGCTGCTGCTGGCCTATGTATGTGTCTCCACACAGAATACAAAGCTATATTTTCTGGGTTGTTTCTTTTTTCTCTGCCCAGCATTATAAGTTAGAATTTGGTATATCATATTTCTATAAATGGACAAAGAATTTCCATTGTTTTGTTTTGTGCAGAAGAGGTCTAATCCCACAAAGTTTCTCTTTCCCTGATACTAATAAGGGTATAGGACCTCTTTGTTATATTAAGAATATAAACCATTCCAATTTTCAAATTTTGCCTATGAATTATCTACTGACTAGATTGCATTGTATTGCATTTATCTCTACAGTTTCTTCTAATATCTGCAGGACTGCTATTCAAACATAGCAGATTTTAGAAAGTGTCAGTATAACACCCCAAGGTAGTACCTATTTGAAGTTTAATACTTGAGACAAGTTTAAACCAATTACTTACACTTCTCAAGAATTTTTCTTCTAGGAAACAGTAAGCACACAAAAGCTTCTGTGGTTCCTTTCTTGTGGCATGAAGAGGTAAGTTAAGAAGCTGCACTTTTCAACATTTGACTACTTCCGAGTCCCTATAGTTTGCTAATATGTAATTTCCCTACTCCATCATCTCAATTCTAGGATGAGCTCATCTAAGATATTCAGTAATTCAGATAGCCAAATCCCATACCTGCTGGGTTAGAAACGTTTTTTTTTTTCCAAAAATCTGTTTGAGGAGAGCTCTCCATCAGAAGTTTCAAAGAAGCACTTCCCTCTTGTTCCAAATGACCTGAAAACTACACAGCTCTGATGTCATTCCTTTGGTTCTATGTCTTCAGTGTGTCACCTGTAATGACATGGAAATTCCTCTGCCTGCATTCTGGGCAAACGGTAATGAGAGCGCATACATCTCAGTGAGTTGTTACAAGATTAACTGAAACCGAAGGTGCTAGCTGAGCATGGCCAGCTCTTTGTATGTTCCCTCTGTACCCATTCTCTGGGAAAGGAGTCTTTGCTGCATAATGCGTTGGCTAGCATAATGACGAAAGCCGGTTACTCAGTATCTGTGAACAAACAGAACTGCTGGTTCATGTGGTAGTGGAACTCGCAGACGGCGCGGAGGGCTTTTACGCAGGGTATCAAGTGTTGAATGCCACAATCCTGCCCTAAATCTTTAAAACCAGACAGCCCAGGTTTGAAAATTTAAAAGGAAGAGAGTTAATAAAGAGAAGGGCCATTTATTTGGATGAATCAAAGATGAATCTGATATATAATCATGCTTCATTTGTACACGGTCATTCACCCTAGAATCAAAGCACTCACCACATATCTCATTAACCCTTACAACACCCCTAGGAGGCATGTAGATGGCAGGATGATCCCCTAGTTACCTAGGAGAGCCTGAGGCTCAGGACCCTGAAGGGACTTGTCAGGGGCCACATCAAGTGAGTGAGTAATGGGGCAAGAAAGGAAGCTGAAATCTGTCTTTATCTTCATGACACTATTATATTTTACCATGGGGTTGCCAAACATCTTCATTACTTTTTTTGTTAGAATTCATTTAAAAATAACCACTTCTTTAAAAAAAAATCAGAAAAAAAAAGTGACTGGATAAGAAAAAGATATTGGGATTTCTGTTTAATGAATCCTTCATTTAACATATCTAAAGAAGAAAAGAACACTGCTTGAGAAACAACTGTCATGAGACAAATGTCTACATTTTAAAGGTAATTAAGGGAACTCAAATTCGAACTCTAATTTGTGACTGAAAAGTCCAAGCTGCTTGTTTTGAGTTTTCAAACAGAACCACAGAAAACATGTTTCTTTGTTGACTTGTCCCAGCATTGCTCTGGCAGTGATGGGTAAGCCAGTGCTTTAGCTGCATTATCAGCGTAAAAATTATCATCATTTTCAAATATTTTAACCTTCACATTTTGCTAGAAGCCCACAAAGTGAGCAGTTACGTTTTAGGAATCCCTGTAATAACAACCAACTGTTCCTATGAATTCGTGATTCCACACAGTAAAATTGTTTACTATCTAGCTTCCCTATTTTTAAAAGCTGTGGCGACAAGAAATCAGGGTAACTGGTGTGACTACCAAACAAAAGCTCCTTGCTGCGGAGTGGCGGTGAGGGTGGCGGGGGAGGGGCGCAACAGCACCGAATGCTAGTTTGCAAACTGAGTTGTGCAGACTCTGGTGCCTAGGTCCCTGAGCCAGGCCAGCCTTGGTATGGAGCTGTGGCCCACGCGCGAATTCCGGGTGCTCACGCTACACTGGCCTTGGGATTCTCAGTTCCCAAAGCCCACAGTTCCCAATTTTAGTTTCCTTACACATGTGATAGTTGTGCGGGGATCTTCCGAGGGGATTCAGGGGAACGCCAAGCATGAAACCTGGGGAAACCCAAGGCCCTAGTGGGTGCGACCTTTGGTGGCTCCTCTGCACTAGACGCTGACTGCTGACTGTGTGAGTTGTCTGGGTACCAGCAGAGATTCTGCGAGATGGCTTTTAAGAAGGCAGACCTGTTGTCTTCTTCCTGACAGTTGAACTGGAGGGAGGCCACATCCACAGAAAAACCATGAAAAAGGGGGTTCAGATTTGGCAGTCTCTGGTCTCTCAACTTTGACCATTCAGGATTCAGAGCCTGTCCTCTGTTGTCTTTCCAAGGAAGTCTGGGACCCTCAGAATGTGAATTCTATATTTAGGCCTACCATTTATTAGCTGCTGTGTGACTCTAGGCAAGTTATTTGGCTTTGCTGTTCTCCCCTCTCTTAATTTGTGAAGTGGGAATTATATAGACACACACCTCCCTCCAAGGGCTGTTGTGAAAATGAGGTGAAACCTTTAGTATTACCTGATTACTGTCAGCCCTGCTTAGCAGAATTAAGCTTAGTGTCACATCAGGCATTTGAAGGTGACGAAGCACACCAGATTCTACCCTAGGAACTGGAAGGAAATCAAAGAAAACTGCTGACCTACTTGCATGGTTCAGGCGGGGGTGGGGGATGGGGGTGGGGAGGATGTGTGTATCACAAAATAAGTAAAGCCAGGTGAGAGAGCAAGCTAGGGCACGGGTGGTCGAGACAAAAGGAACAACAGTACAGCGGCTGTCCAAGCTACACACACACACACACTCCCAACACCCCATGGAGTGAATCCACTTGTGGGAGATTTGCCTAGGAAACAGGCTGGAAAACAGTTGGAAACCATGATAGATAGGGTCATTTCCAGCCTATGGAAGTTTAAGTCACGTGTCCCCTCCTCCAAGGCCGGTAGCCCCTTTCCCCTGGAAAGACAAGCGGTAATACACAGAGGAAAAGCTTCAGACGCAATAAACAGCCATCTGCAGGCCAGAGAGTAGCCTCAGGGGGAAGCAAACCTGTTGACGTGGGTCTCACACTTCCAGGCTCCGGAATTAAGAGAAAATTAATTTCTGTTGTCTAAACCAAATTTTTAAATGGAGAAGTTTCTAGACGTCGGTGTCTACCCTGGCCTGTGTGTCTCCTTCATCTGGTTCAGTGATATGAGTTCTTACAGAGGGACAATGGGGAAAGTCTCAGTAGCTAGTAGGTTCCTGTCCAGGCCCTCTTTGCTGTTCAAAATATAGCCTGTGACACTTCTGGTGAGCTGTGAACGAATGTCTGCTCGCCCCAGATAGGAAACAAACAACAGGAAAAGGAGGGTAGGGGAAAGGACTGCTTGTCCAGAGGACTCAGTTTCAACCCCAGCATCCACATAGCAGCGCACAACTGTCTGTAACTCCAGTTCTAAGGGATCTAATGCCCTCTTCTGCCTTCCATGGGCACCAGACATTCATGTGGTAATGTAATTCAGGTAAAACACTCACATACATAATCTAATAAATATTTTTGTATTATTTATAAATGATGGAAAGGGGGAAACTCAAATCTGTCAAGGAGTCAGATTCCTGCTTTCTTTCCTTTCTTCCATGAAATGGATGGGATCATCGTAAAGCAAGCAGCACAGACCAAGAAAAGGAGGCTCTTCAGGCCTTCTGAATGACCTTTTCCTCTCAACAGCCTCAAATATTATTAATGACACACTTCCAAGGCACCAAGAAATATCAATAACAAAAATCTGAGCCAGACACTATACACTATAGACAAAGAGGAAAGACTAAGACAAGTAGGCCAGGTGCTATATATATTTCTATATATTTTCAAAATCCACAGATATATCAAATATATAGCACAAGTCAGTCCTGCATATATATCAATATTATATATCACTAGAAGTACTAAGTATTATGTTCCTACATGTCTAGTGTGCTATATGTTCTTTAACTCTTATTGATAACCCTGTAACCTAGAATATGCCAGAATCTTACAGCTGATAAAGTTGTGGTTTAGGGCAATTAAATAATTTGTACAAGGTCATAGAATATGCTGAAGTGACTCCTGTCCCTAATTTTATTAAGATAAATATTTATTGAGTGATTTCCATGTGTTCAGTAATGGAAGACAAGAGTTTAAAACCAAAATGTTCGTACTGTCAAATAGATTACTTACACTCTTAAGGGGAGAGAGAAGCAGTCTAAGAGGGGAAAGTGATTTCGTATGAGAGAAGTTAAGTACCATGAAGATGACAAAGAAGAGAAAGTGAAAAAGAAGGCAATGGGTGAACAGCTCGCCCAGAAGATGGCATATGAGTGAAGAACCACAGTAGGGTCTGAGGATCCTCTTTCGGCAGAGGGACAGCAATGCGCAGACCCTGAGGCAGTAGAAGCAGGAAGGTCAGTGTAGGTAGAGGAGAATGAGATTAGGTGAAGCCGCAAACAAATTGAGTTTCAGGGTCGTTGCGTTCACTGGAAGGGACCAGAGTGGAGAGGCCAGCTGTGGGCTCTGAGGAGATCCTTACTCTGAAGTGGGCACACCAGGCGTTCCCTAGGGTAAAGGAGCTGCCATAATCATCTATGTGATAGAGGACAACAGAGCGAGCCCCAAACAGTGGTAGGATCCATTTGGAGTGTGAGTTAGGTTTCAGGATGGCCTCATTGCTCCCAGATTTTAGACCTAAAAAATTCCTGAAAATCTGAAGGAGGAATGCTGTCCAGGAAAAAGAAAGCTTAAATCTGAGGGGTTTTAGATGTTGAAGTGAAGATGCCCAATCAAGTAGGCGGTTGAATTGTAGTTGTGTGAGGGGTTCCGGTTTTTGTTCGCTTTTATTATTCGTTTTGGATTTTGTTTTCTTTTGTTGTTGTTTGTTTAAGACAAGGTCTCACAATGTATCACAGGCTGATCTTCAACTCCCCATCCTCCTGCCTCAGCCCCCTAAATCCTGGGATTACAAATTTATGCCACCATGTCCAGCCCAAGTGGGTAGCTGGCTAACCAAACTGAAGGTGTGGCTTAGAGAGGGTTGGACAAAATTCCTACCTAGGAAACAGCGGTCTCTGGCAGGCTGATGAGGTGAGGAGGGTACAGGCTGAGCAGAGACCTGGGAGAACGGGACCCGGTCACCCCATCTTACCTCCTAGGGACCCCAGAGGGTCTGGCAGTGAAAGGGCGAGCAGCGATCCGCCGACCCCGCCCTAGGGCCGCCCGCACCTCCCACCTGGCCTTAGCGGCCCCGGCCTGCTTCCCGCGTGGACGAATCCGAGGGGCTGCGGAGAGGTGGGGCGCGTGTCTGCCCGCAGAAGAGGGAGGTGCCGCATCTGCCCTCCAGTTAGGGCTCAAAGGAAAGCGCTCCTGTTCCCCTCTACTGTCACCTCTCAGATTTCTGAGAGGAAAAAAATAAATGAGCACCGAGTTCGTTATTTACTCTCCACCCCGGGAAGACAGCAGCTTCGGAAGCGGCATGCAGAAAGTCGTCTCTACAGAAGCGGTGCAGGACTACTTTCACTGCAGCCCTCGTCCTTGTAGAATGCATCCCCCAACCTGGGCCCAGAAAGCCAGGAGAAATCAACTTGGAGGTCAGGGGAATGGGGAACGTTGTATCCTCGCTTACCACACATACACACAGCCTTCTGTATCAGACTGGGAGCCCTGGGTAAGAACTGGGGGCTGGCTGAAAGAAAACACAAACTTGGTTGCCTCTTCAAAGAAGGAGTTAAAAAAAAAAAAAAAGAAACCAGACAGATTGGGCTGGCTTTTGTTAACCTGCTTGCTTTTCCCCTCACTGAAAAGTGGACAATAGTTAATCAAGGGATCAAGTAAATTTGGTAGATATAAAAGGGACACAGACCTCCTGGGGAAGGAAAGATGCAATTAGAATGAAATCATTCCCTTGGGTTGTCCTGGGCTCTTCAAACCACCAACAAAAAATGTAATTAGGGCAAAAATGTTTTGGAAGGAAGTTAGCAGACTGAGGATTCCTTAGACGTAATGGTGACAGTTCTGTACTTCTGTAATTCCATTAGCCAAAAAAAAAACTTTCTATGTAAAAAGCCAATAAGGTTTAGTGGCCTCAGGGTTGCAGTGTTGGGGAGGGAGGGAGGGGGCAAAAGGAACATATCCTCTACACCAGGGACTCTTGCTTTCCGGCATCTCACTGTACTGTTGGTGGATTTTTGTGTAACAGTATAACATATCTGCCTTATTTTATTACACCAGATGGAGAAAACACAACAATATTTGGAGAGGGAAAAAACATTTCCTGTCTTTTTGTTCTTAACATAAAAAAGTACTTTATGACTATTTTTCCAGCATATTTTCTCCTCCTCTGGGGCACACTTTAAAGCCTTAAAACATGCATTTGCCAGAAAGTCTTTGAATCATCACAGTACTGTCTTCCTATCTGCAACCGAGACACGCTGCTCTTGGCTCCATTAGGGAAACTTGTGTTTTACAAGCGGCAGAGGACAACTGCAATAGCTAAGGGTTTCTTTCTTTCTTTCTTTTTTAATCCAGGAGAAATGTAAGCTTAAAACACTTAGTATTTATGAGCCATTGATTTTATTTTTTTACTACCCAGTTAACCATGTCTTTTCTTTGACGCTTGTCCAGGGAGACTCTCATCACACAAGGCTAGATCAGAGAAACCAAAGGAAAGGGCTTCATCATCTCTAATCTCCATCTCTCACGTCCCTCCAAAGCAGTTCACAATAAAGAGAACTCACTCCCACATCCTGATCCCTGTTCTTCTTTGATCTTCCCCATCATTTTCTTATTAAAAACAACTGCTTTGCTGCCACCGCTGCCGCCAGTTTCAAGTTGTCTGAGTAACTATTTTCATCCTTAAATTTTTAATTTTGAAAATCAAGTCATATATTAGCGCTACTATGGTGGCAAATACAATATCCTCACTTGAAAACCAGGGGAAATCTGAAGAGAGCAACCTATTAATTTCCCACAAGCTAAAAAGGACTAAAATGCTACTTTCTGAATTTGGGTCTTTGCTTTCTCAGTCTAGTCTCTTCCTGTCTCAGTCATACCATCTTTCATGGTTTCCTGGGTTATTTCTTTCATTGAGCAGAGAATTAAAATGAGCAAGCATTAAACTTCATTCCTATCAGCAAAGTTATTTAGAACTGTTTTCTGTAACAAGTCCTGAAACTCCAGCCAATGATGCAATACACCACCAAATTCCAATGAAGCAAAATAATTTGAATGAACCCTCGGATTTCATAGTTTTGGAATTTATCCCTAAAACAGACATATTTCATTAAGTCAAATAAACAGGCTGCATAACTTACCAAAAAGATAAAAACAAAAGCTTTTGCTTTAAATTGTGGACCAAAAGACTGCAATCAGATTGTGGGGGAAGGAGGCACTAATATTAGCCAAAGTTGAAACAACATGGATGTGGGATGTGCTTCTGTATATGTGTTGCTTTTATTGGTTAATGAATAAAGCTGCTTTGGCCTTTGGCAAGGCGAATATAGCCAGTCTGGAAGAGATGTAGAAAGAGAGTAGGTGGAGTCAGACGCCGCCATGTAGCTGCTGAAGGAGAAAGATACCAGAACAGAACCTTACCTGGTAAGCCACAACCTCGTGGTGATACACAGATTAATAGAAAGGGGTTAATATAAGATGTAAGAGCTAGCTAGAAATATGCCTGTGTCATTGGCCAAACAGTGTTGTAATTAATATAGTTTCTGTGCTATTATTCAGGTGTGGGCAGCCGGGAACTAATGAGCAATCTCCATCTTCACATTCTTCCGATTTATTTTTAATAGCATCTAGTACCATACACAAGTTTGTGGAGAATGCTTTTGTTTGCAATTAGTTAGATCCCTCCCTTTTCTGAACTTTAGTATCCTAAGACTAGTGGTACGTTTCACTTAAAATCGTCTTCTGGCAAATGTCTCTCAGGTGAGGTCTTCTTCCGCTGAATCAGGAGTCTCCGCCCTGAGGACTGTGGGCTTAGAACTGTGGTTTTTCCCTTCTTTCTTCTTCAGTATAGAAGGGAAGGACCCACCTCTGTTTTGCTCATCATTGTACTCTCTGTTTCTGGTAAACACTAGATTTTTATTCAATAGTTAATAAATTAACAAATAGGCTTATTAAAATATACAAGTGTGCTGCTTCTTCTTTTGACTTTGGCACAACAAGCCAAGTGCAAGAAACAAAACCAAAAGCAAATGCTCTCATCTCTTTTATTCGGTCATCTGAAGAAGTCTCCAAAGTGAACACTGACTTGACACCCAGCCAGTTCAAGGGCTAGCTGTGCAACCTTAGATAAGTAAACCTCATTTCTTTTCTTGTACAATATGTATCACAAACCTCCCATTTGGTTGTTTTAGGGATAAATATGTGCATCTAACATACATAGCTACTCTACAAATGAACATTATTGTCATTCATTCTTGAAGTATTTGACGGCCTGGAATGAGTACTACAGATGTCATGGTAAATACATGCGAATCTTTTCTCAGTACCTATGTCTTTCAGATCATATGGCAAATATAGAACAGGGCAGCACACGGTAGCAACACAACTAGAAAGAGGGATACAATTAAAATAGAAAGTAACATGATTAAAGACTCAAAGTCTGCACATGATGGTTTGTGTGGGAGAATATGACCACAAGTGGTTGACCCCCCCTAATTTATTACAAGAGCTAGTGAGAACCTGCCCCAAAGCACACTCATCTCCCATTTTCTCTTCAGGTCTCGCCTCTCACTACTAAGTTAAATAGCCCTTATCTAGAATAAGACATGCTTTTGGTTTTGGAAATCTTTGAATGTCTACTTGGGAGTGGAGTGAAAACTAAACACAGTATTATTTTTATTTTTTCTGGTTTTATGAGACAGCGTTTCACTATGTACCGCTGACTGACCCGGAACTCCCTGTACAAACCAGAGTGGCCTTGAACTCACAGAGATCTGCCTGCCTCTGCGTCCCTCAGATGCGCCATCACATCTGGCTTAAATATGCTATTCTTTTCTATTTCATAAATAGCTTATAAATAAATAGACTAAAGATAATGTTATATAATCTTTTTAGCTTTGTTCCCTTTTTACCTATCACATACCCTATCACAGGTACAGAATTTTCAACCTGTGTCCCCTTGAGACAGGGTTTCTCTGTGTAGCCATTCAAGTCTGTCCTGGAAAGTATTTCAGATTATGTATTGGGGAATTAGATATACTCAACTTTACTCCCACTTTTTCCTCTCTTTTTCTCTCCTTGATTGGCAAGGCCACTCACACCCATCTCAGGGTTTTGCTTTGGCTTCCCTAGGCCTAGATAGCCTTCCTATATATTGTCATAGCTTGCTGTCTCATGTTTTTGCTAAAATGTCATATTTGCAGTAAAGCCAATACAGACCAGAAGATCTAAAATTACCCTACCTACACCCTATAAAATATACGTATTAGGTTTTTTTGTTTACTGCCAACCCTCCATTACCAACATATAAGTTTGAGAACAAAGTTCAGTTTTGTTCCTTCAGGTATCCAGGGTGCCTAGCCTAGAGGCTGGCACCCACTGAGATAGAATGAATGAAGCAGGGCTGGAATGTAGTCAGGGCAGGAAGCAGAGAGAGGTAAAGCTAGAGAGTGCTGAAGAGGATTTGGATGCTGGGGCCAAGAGCTTAGATTTTATCTGGTAAGTAATGGGGAGCTTTAAAGGCAAGTGGCATGTTCAGATCTGCTTTCCAGATAAATCACTCAAGGAAAGGATTTGAAGAGAATGGAAAGGGCAGAACCTGACAGTGAAGATGCTGCTGCAGTGAGAGAGGAAGAAAGACAAGGGACAGCGGGGAAGACAGCCGGGAAGGGACACATCTGAAGTACAACTAATTAGGTCAGCGGAGGCAGGTCTTGTGGACTCAGGGAGGGAGCACCATTCCCAGCACCATTCCTCAGCACCATTCCCAGACTGGCCCAATAGGTAACTGGGGAGTTGAACTAAGTGAGAGATAGAATGGGAGTGGGGAGTTTGGAACTCAGACCTCCCTCCTGCTCCCTCCCCCACCCAGGTCTCCCAGGGATCCAATGGGAAGGGGATAGTGCACTATACAGGCTAATCAGTAGGCACTGTAACTCTGAGTTATATCCCTAGGCCAGAGATTTTTATTTTTCAACCAATCAGTAGTTATACTAGTTTTAAAGAGAAAACAGCTTTCATCTCAGGCTTCCACATATACTTGGTCCCAAAACCAGGAACCAAAGCAGTACTGTTTTTAAATGAAGAATTTATATATCTCTTCTATATGACTTCTTTGCTCAGAAAGCAGAAAGAATGTAACTTTTTGTATGTAATTAGTTCTTATTCTAGGCTTCACTTTATGGTTAGACTTTCAGATAACCACCCAGAGAAAATAATAATGTCTTCCTCCCAAAAGTCACCATATTCGGTTATGAAATAACCCATAATATAAGTCCAGACTCTTTCATTTGGTAAAAGTACATGGGAGAAATTAGAGAAATTCAAAGGCAATATTATATATTCAAAACCAATCTGAGGAAATACTTTCAAAATGACATGTAATTAGTCAGTGGAAGTTACTTCTCACAACATACTATTGAAGCAAATTGCTTTATGAGCTTTGCTTTCTCCCTAATCAAACTTCTACATAAAAATAAAGCCTAGAAGGACCACTGCTACACTGTCACTTCAGACTCTGTAGGAGGAAGTGCAACCTAATTTCAATAATAATTTATTGAGCATTTATTTTGTGCCAGGAACTGTGCTAGATAATCAATGGTGCACACTTTGTCGATGTGATTTCCTCTTACTCTTTAGAAAAGCAAAAACAAAACCAAAAACAAACACGGGCTTAGTTCAGAACTTGTTAAATGTCGCTTTGCCATCAACTGGTGGAGATATCTTTCAAAAGGAGGAAAAACAATTTTCTAAAACCCAATCTTTTGTTACTACCTGCCTGGCTTATTAAAGATGGGGGTACTAAACAAGAAAGGGATGAAGAAGAGATGGTCGCAGTTTGATGCTATGTCCCAGAAGTTCACAGGTAAAATGCATAAAACATAAAATAACTTTTCTGTAATAAAAAGAACAAACGACGTGGACTATTGACTTCCTGAAGATGAGATTGCTCAGGATTGTGGAAGGAGCAGATCAGCTGAACAGACATAGGTAAGAACTGGGGTGTGTGTGGACACTCACTTTGGGTTGCTTCTGAGTCATCAATTGATCGCAGAGCTAGCAGGGACCAATCTTTGCATTTTTGCTGTACTAATTCCAACCAAGGCATCCGCGTGGGCTAACAAGTGGCCCTTAACTTCAGCTAACCTAGCAAACTACCTGGCAGGTTTTCATCCTCAGAAACAAAAAACTAAATCAGGGCTTGGAGGATTTAGCTCCCACTTGCTTTGGACTTTTGCTTACTAAGCCCTGGTGGCGGGTGTCACTTCACAGGACATTTGGCGGACACACACACAAGCTCAAAAAGCCGTCCTCCCTAAGGCTAGCAGCCCAGTTTTCCAGGCTAGGCATGCTCCGCAAACAACCTCCTCACTCCTCAACTCCACACCCCCTGCCAAAAACATATGCGACTTTTTGTTCGAAGTCTCCCTCTTGCACTTGGTTGCCTCAAAAATAAATCTTAAAAAAAAATAACAAAAAAAGCCAGAAAGTTATCATTCGTGCATGAACTTCCAGTGCAGAAAGTGAAAGTGAGCACAAAGCACGCGCGGTGCTCCACAGCACGCGAGGAGGGACAGGGCGGGAGCGAGCTCACCCTGGCTGGTCACGTGGCTGGAGGCTGTCCAATCCCTGAGGCCCCGGTTGCGACCCGGTGGGGTCCTCCGGAGCCTTGCTCGCTGGGAGAAGGCCGGTTAGCCAGGCTGGTACTGCAGGACCCCGCGTGCACAGTGGTTTTGCAGCTCGCTGCGGTCCCGGTCCGCCCTGTCCATACACTTCCCCTGTTGGACGCCCAAGACCCGCGGCTCCTGGGGAGTGCGAACCACCTTCCTTAGGCTGCTGTAGCTGCTGGCAAGTGCAAGGCACTTGCAGATGTGTCGCTCCCTTTGGGCCCAGGAAAGATGGTTCTCGCTCGGTTCTGGAGAGGGAACTAGGGCTATATGCCTCCTTCACCTAAAGCAAATGTGCACAGTGATAATTAGAGGGAGTCTGAAACTTGGGTTTCCAAGGCAAGAACCAGTGAGTCCCGCTCTTGCTACTTTTCTTAGTTTGACCTACCCCTGAGCTGGACTGGGCTACTGAAATACCTGCCAGGTAGCCGGATTCAACGTCAGTTCTTAGCAATATTTTAAAATTTTATTTAGTAATGTGAGGGCTGGAGTAGTTAAGTGTTCTGTGGTGAGAACTTTTAGAATTTAGATATCCCACTCTGGGATCGAACCGAGGTCATCAGACTTGGCAGCAAGCGTTCTTTACCCATTGGGCCAATTGGCCCGCCCTCTTCAGAATGTATTTAAATGACTGGGTCCTTTTTTTCCCTCTATTTACACTTGATTCGGTGTTGTAATATAAAAGCACCTAAATCCTCACTTGAGGTTAAATTTTGCCCTGATCTCAAAGACTTCTGCAAACTTTAACTGTGGCATCTGCATTTTGCTTTGCTTTTGTTTTTGTTTTCTTGTTTTGTTTCTTTTTTTGTTGTTGTTGTTTTCTTTTAACCACAATATCAACCACAAAACAAAAGCTAGCTTTTCTTCGCTAAATAACAATGGGAAAACTGGTTTCAACCACCTCTGAGCAGACAAACCCCCACCCTCAAGGCCCTCGTCACACTCCAACCTGCCCTTAGGTATGTTTGTGTAATTGGAGACAGATTGTAGCTGCCTTGAAGTTTCTCCGGGAAAGCTGAGTTTGCTTTCATTGAAGTTGCCTGTTTTCTGAGGTTATTGAGACACAGAACGCACCCCTCGGAAGATTGCAGCTCTCAGGCTGGAGGTCTTCAGGAGCTGCCCGGGCTGCGCAGGTGTGCCATTTGTGACTGCGAAGAGCTTTGGACGGCGGAAGGTCTTTAAAACGTTCCTTTTGCTACCTTAAAAATTAGATTTCCAAGTCGAGCCAGGGGTGGTGATTAAACCAGGATATCGGTGGGGGGGGGGGAGACGCCCAGTGTTGGGATAGTAAACCAATGGGGATCTCCTGCTGCTTCATCTGTAAGCACATCCTCCGGTGGCAATAGTGATTTAAGATTTTAAAACGGGATGGAAGGGAAATTATGATATATCCCCACATTCTGTTCAAAGGTATGTCGAATTTTGCGTTACCCGTTGGTTAATAAAACGCAAGTCGGATACACTTTATTTTGGAACGTTAACTTAACATTGTCCGAATTTCTGAAAGACCTGTGCCAATTGAACTGGGGCAACCACGCTTACTCTGTCAGTAGCGAAAAAACTGCGCCATTAGTTTTAGGCGCTGGGAGCGGGACAACGGAGGCGGAGAGCAGAGCGTCTCTAGAGATGGGGCTTGAGGGTTGTCGCGTCCCGGTCGCTTTTAGGACTCGGAGACCTGGTGGGAGGCCATGGGACGAGGTAAGACTCAGTGGAGGGGGACTCAGAACCGGTACTCCAGCCATTTGTCAAAGACACAAAACTGAAAAGGGAATTCGGAACTAGCGGCTCTTAATTAGACTACGCTGTACTAGATTGTGCAATTTATTTAGAAGGAGGGGGAGGGCAGCAAACCTGCTGGGACGCTGGACTTCCTAGACACTCTAGGAGGTGTGAGAGAGTGGAGACACCTTTTATGCATCTTCTTTGATCTGAAGTCCCTTTCTTTAAAGTCTCATAACCAAAGAAGAAGAGCGAACTTAGGTTAGCCTAGAGGTTGCGTCACTTTGGATATAATAAGAAGAACTAAGGATTCTGAGAAAGACCAGGATGATCCCAGAAGGGGCGTCTTTCTGTGTCGGGTCCCCCCAGGCTCCGGGTTGAATTGTTTTGCTAAGCAAACCTTCAGAGAACTGGCGAGACCCTCCCGCAGTCATCGGCTAGGGTGCTGCCTGTCACTTCCTAAGTGTGGCTGCCTTCAAGCTGATTCCGCGGCTTGGATGGCTGGGCTTTCAAACTAAAGTCTATGGTAAGCGAGCCAGGCAGGCTTCCTAGTATAAGGCAGCCTAGCCTAGAGTAGGGCCACCAGAGCTTTGGAGCCCTCGCAACCTGTGAGCAATGTAGCGACACGCTGAGCGGGGGGCATCAGCCTGGAGAGATGGGGCCCGGTGGCTTCTAGAGTAGCCTTGCTTTCTTCCCGGTTTTGAAATCCAGAGGGATGAGTCCCACTCGCAATGACAGGAAGCTTCCCGTAAGCCTCATCTCACCTCCTCAGGTTCTCGGTTCCTGGCGAGTGTGTAGGTTAGGCTCCAGCAGAGGATGGTTTGGACAGGTGCCAGTTCTGAGAACCTAGCTGGCACGGTCACCTTTACTATGGGGTCAATGAACCATGGGCTGCCTCTTTCACAAGCAGGCTAGGCGTTTTTTTCAGCAAGGGTTTATTTATTTATTTTTCTTTTTAAAAGGAACCTTCGGAGATTACTATTTAAAGTTTTAAATGTGTTGATGCAACAGGCAATTATAAACAGAACAAAAGGCAAAGGTTTGCCTTGAAACTGCTTTGCTTTGTTATTGCTGAAGAAAACAATTGGTTAAATGAGTCTTCAGCTGGAAAGTAACAGGAAAGACCCAGTAAATGAGGAAAATAATAAAATGTACAGAAGATACTCAGTACAGCCGGCTGGGAAGCTCTGTTCCCACTGGAAGCCTCTTTCTCCCAGGGAGAATATTTGTGGAGGAAAATGATTTGGTTATTTTCACAGTATTACAGCTCCCTTTGAATTAAACTCTTTTTTTCATCAAGTAGACTTGGTTCTTTAATTAGGAAGCACAATTGAGTTTCTAACAGATGTTGTCAGCCACAAACTCTGATCCAAAATAATAGTGTAATTAGTTTGGGGGACATCTTTAGTTTATAAGGCCTGAAATTAAAATATGATGTTTTTAAACACTGTGGTACAAAACCACGGGGAACATTTGTTCCAGAGTCTGGGAGTAGCACCACTTCCTTGCTCTGCCTTGGAAAAGTGTTCAGTGGGATGGATGCAGCCCTCCTCAATCATTCTTGTACCTCTTTCAATTTTATTCAGGTCTTAGGAAATTCAAATTTCAGAAATTTTCTGATTGAAAAAAAATTGAAATCCTTAAAACAGTGTTTCCCCAATCAGTTTGAATTTTTGCGTATATATCATAACTTGAGTTGTCGAGAGATAGTTAAGCAGCTAATTATAGTTTTCTTTAAATCACACGCTTAATCTGAATCACTGTTACTAAACTTTTAGTACCCTGAAATATAAATATAAAGGCAGATTTTCTGTAATAATCATCTGACAAGTGAGATATTTGCTAATTTTACTCGGTGTGGTAAAATTAACAATTGGGCCTTTCTACTTTGAATATCAATATACAACATCAAGATAAGCCAAGCAGGGTGTTCTTCTGCATCTAGCTCTTGCCTCTTCAGACTTTGTGCTGCATGGTTCAGATTTGTCTTTATAAACTATCTATTTCCTAGACATTGGAAGATGCAGGAAGTCAAGATGTTCTCTACAGTACACAACAAATCTGCTGCCAGAAGTTCTTATGATTTGAACAGCATCTGAATGTGTGCCATGTTTCAAAATCTATTTGGTGCTTAGCAAAACCCAGTTTCTGTCTAAGAATAGCCTGCCACCCTTTTGTGGGTCTCTGTGCTTGTCTTAAATGTTTTTTAAACATCAAAGGCCAAGAGAACATTACACTGTGAGGTCTATGCCTCCTTAAGAATCAGTCCCCATTTGAGTCCCCAGCCGCTTGAGTCCTCCTTATTTTCTAGTGACAACACCTCTTAGGGGCAGATAGAGTTAAAATTACCCCCTCTGGCCACAGTAACTAGAATCCTTTGTTTCTGACACAAAGTAAACATTATTTTAACCAAATAGAGTACCTTTGCCTTGGAGTCACATCTCTGTGGTTTTTATTTGTCTTAAGTTAGCAAGAAAACAAACCTCTGCTACAAACATTACTGCTTGTTTTAGGACTACAGATTTCTTTAACTCTACCCCCATACTGTCCATGCACAGCTGCTGGAGATCTACGTGCAGAAACTTCCTAAGTGGACCATATAATATGAGTGACACTTGTGCGTTGAGCATAGTTGTGGAATAAAAGTCAGACAGGGGACTCAGCATTCCCCAACAAGTCTCATTGATAAATGTAAGGTATTCAGCATTCCCAAACAAGTCCCTTTGATAAGTGCAAGGTACCCATCATTCACAAACAAAGTCCTAAGCATCTAAATGATTCCCCAGTTCCTTCATGCATCATGAGCCCCAGGAGTGCAAGGCCAGGATTAAATTTGTTTTAAGTTGTTTCTCTTTTTTTTTTGTCTTATACCAGGGTGTGGGTTTAATTGCTAAAATAATTTTAGTCCACTATAAACAGTGTTCGTTGGTCATCTGCTGGCATTTCTGGGTTGATCTATATTTAGGAATTCTTCCAGGTCCACCATCTCCTTACTGACTGCAGGTGACGATGTTAAAGTTCTCTGGGTTCTGCTCTCAGTGACTCCTCAGTCCTCTCCAAAGGAAGTAGGCTGGAGTGGATTCCCTCAAAAGTTCCTAGTCTGTGCATTTTTAAAAGAAAATTTAGATTGTTTCCTGACTTGTTGGGAATGATGAAGTCATCAAAGGCATTACAACTTACTAACAATTATTGGGAAGTAGATTTCCGGGCTTTATAATGAGTATTTGGGCTAAAGCATCTGTCTATATTTCAAAAAAAGCTATATAGTTTCTATTTCGGTACAGCTTTATTGTTCTACACTGAAATCTTAATATATTATGGCTCATTAACTTCAAAATGTACCTTAATTTGAAGAAAAATTTCTCACAAAAATTGAGCCACATTTTTTTTTTGTAATTTTTACAGAATTCTACAGAGTTGCAGTGGGAGACTCTGTATCCCAAGCAGCCTGTTTTTCACCAGTTTCTTGAGTAGAATATGAGGTTTTCCCCGATGAAATTTCAAATATGGTTCTGTGACTTCTAATGCGATATGTGGATAATATATGAACAAAAGCCTGTGTGTTGAGCATTACCACTGCAAAAGAAAAATATTTTTGCTTTTTGTAACTGTGAGGAATACTTTAAGTGTTAGTAATGATGGGGTCATTGCTTGAAAGAAAAGGTCACTACATGCAGAACTACACATCTGACAGCAGAGGGTTGATCTTTATCTAGTTTACTTATTGAAATCACAATGAGTGGGTTGTTGGAGCTTAGAAACTTTCTATTAGAAAAGTGTGTATTTAGGTGGTTTCTGTTTTATATTGATTTAGGTAACAGCAGCATGTAAGTAGCTTGGATATATGAATTTCACATATCTTTATTACTAATTAGAATCTTTTCTGGTGGAGGTTTCCAACAGCTTTGTTAATGCTTCTCAGCATTTCACACTTGACATGTCTGAATATGGTATGCTGAATACATCAGCGTGGGAGGTTGTGGCTAAATAGTAACCTTTGCCTTTGGTTGTTAGTTAGAAAGATACTTTAAATATGACACACACGAGGGCAGCTTTAAAAAGCTGCTCTGCACTTACTAAGTATTTTCTGCACTGACATAAATTGATCTAAAACCTGAAAGACGTTAGTTAGGATATCCAGACTCTGCATAGACCCCTAATTCAGAATGACACACTCATTTTCCTGCCACGCATTTGACCACGAAAAAAATTGTTTTGCTAAGATTTGTAGGACTGGGAATATAGTTCAGTGCTAAAGTACTTGCCTTACTGGTGCATGGCCCTGGGTCCAGCCCTCAGGAAGGGACAAATGGAAGGTGGGGTAAAGAGAGAGTGGGAGGGAGGAAGGACAGAGAGGGAATGGAGCACACCTGTAATCCCAGCACTTCCTAGGCAGAAGAAAGAGGTTACCCCAGGTTACTATGGGCTACTTAGTAAATTCCAGACCAGTCTATGCTATGAACTCCCAGATTAGTAGTCTCAGTTTGTTCCCGAGTAAGACGCCAAGGAATCTGTCCACCTGGTTTAAAATCATGACATTGATTTCCAATTTCTATATATCCATTTCCTTTTTTCGCATATGTTTTCAGCCTAAAGACTGGTAGTCAACTTTTGTTACAAGGTAACTTCTTGGGTTAATGGTTGTCAGAGTACCTACCTACTGTGTACCAGGCCCAGGATTTTATCCCCAAAGATTTATCCCCATCTTATAACAAAATAATAACTTTTGCTATTTATGATCCTGCTTCTGCTGCCTGGCAACTTCTATCTTTCCTTGTTTGGTTGTTAGAATCAACCTGGCCAAAATTTTTGTGCTAGCATTTTATAATTACATTTTCTTTTCATTTAAATTTGGAAGACAATGTAATGGGTTAGAATAAAAATATTACCCTAAAGTGTAATATTCTTTTTATTTGGATTAAACCAAAAGAAGACACCAATTTCTGGTTACTGATTACTGATGTGTCAGATGAAGTGTTGTACCTCAGAACAGAGAAGTGAAGCCCCAAGTGCACAGCCAGCCTTAAACTCTTCCAGAAGTTTTCCCATTTGCTGCACTCTAGGCTTTCCCCAGATTTGATGGTCATTCACACTGTTGTGTGCTCCTGCTGTTCACGGTGGACATAGTGTCCTAGGAAACCTCTTTAGCCAGTAGTACTCTTCCTTGAAGTCATTCTGATGCATGGCCTGGCACAAAGTCTTCTCAGGCTTGAGTGTCATGGTGTGATAAGCTCAGGTGTACTGAAGCAGAATTCTGTCATTGGTGATTTGAGCCTCCAGCGCATTAAAAGACAGTCTTATTATTTACTAACAAGCTTATGCAACTTTTGCTCTTATTTTACATACATGTCTAGGTTTCACTCGTCAAACAGAGAATACCAAAGTTATACATATTTGAATTGAGAAACATAACCAATTAAAATTCAACAGTTTCCAAATATTTAGCACTTACATCTTTTTAAAAGATTTTGTAGATGCAAGTTTCTGTCCTGCATGGCCCCACAGCTGTTTCTGTCCCTCATGGCCCAAAGAAACATGCAGAGGCTTATATTAATTATAAACTGATTGGCCTATTAGGTCAGGCTTATTATTAACTAGCTCTTACAACTTAAATTCACCTATTCACAAATTCTTGTCTATGTTTAGCCACATGGCTTGGTACCTTTTCTCAGTGAGGCATTCTCATCTTGTTTCCTCTGCGACTGACTGGTGACTCTCTGCCTCTCGCCTTTCCTCTGTCCAGAATTCTCTTAGTCTGATCACCCCATCTATGCTTCCTGCCTGGCTACTGGCCAATCAGCATTTTTTTTATTAAACTAATGAGAGCAGCAAATCTTTTCAATGTACAAGAACATTATCCCACAACTTTCCCCCCTTTTTCTTTTCAAAACAAGAACTCTAAATCTAATCTCTTTTTTCAGTTTTTTTTCCTGAACATTATCTATAACAACTTATACCCAATAATCTAAACAAAGGCAAACATCCATAATCACTTTTTTTAAATTGAGCATAATTTTTTAGGCCATTTCCTGCTGACTAGGGGTGCTTATGGTCAAGTCCTGACTGGCATATTCTGTGAGGCTGGATCATCTCAGTCAGCATTCTTGAGACTGTTCTAGATGTAGAACTCAGAGGAAACTGCAACAGAGGTGCTCTGAAACATTGGATCATCTGGGCCGTCAACATCTACTGAAGATTTTTCAGAGGTCTTACTTGATCAAACTTTATTTTTCTTAACCAAGAATGAATCCATAGCCTCTTGTTTCCTGTGGAAACAAAAGCAAAACCTCTTCTTCAAAGAAACATATCTTTTGACTTAAATTTTGAGGTCAAGGCATTTTCAAAATATAGGTTGTATTGTTCCAGGAACATTTATTGTCAAGTGTTTTTTAGCAGCTGTTGCTCTTTTCTCAGCAGTAAAACAGTTCAAAGACAACACAATAGCAGACAGTATCCAGACTCTGTATTTTTCATCTTTGTGTGGCTTTTTCTTTTTTTTACTCTCTTTCTTTTTCTTTTTTTAATTTCTGGGTTTTTTTTTTTTTTAAGATAAGGTTTCTCTGTGTATTTTTGGCTGTCCTGGAACTCACTCTGTAGACAAGGCTGGCCACAAACTCACAGAGATCCATCTGCCTCTGCCTCCCAAGTGCTGGGATTAAAGGTATGTGCCACCACACCTGACTACTCTATTTTTTTTAAGGATTTCTCTATCCTTTTTCTTTTCTCTCCCAAGCCTATGTGTATTTTTCAACACACTGTAAACCATTTAGAATTTTTTTCATCTTTATCTGTCTTTACTGTATATCTCTATCTTTTTCTGACCACATGAGTCTTTAGTCTGCTAAGCAATATGGCTAGGATTGAAGCTACAACTTTGGCAGCTGAGTCCGCCACATTCCTTAGCTTTTTGAGAGTCTAGTTTCATGGTACTGATGGGAGCCACATTTATTGCTACCACTCTGTGGACCTTCTAGGTTCATGCCACTACGAAGAAGCCTGATGCCGGCTGCTCATAAACACCATTTAAGTGTTTGATGGCAGAGCCTCTTAAAGAGCTGTGAGGTTTTTGTAGCTAATATTGAGTCAGGAAGCCTCTCTTAAAGGAGCAACACCTCTGCTCGCCACCAGCAAACAGCCTATGAGAGAAAAGATGGGTACCAACAAGCTGAGCTTTACTCTGTTCCTGTCTGTCTAGAATCCTTTTTTTTTTTTAAAGCTTTTTCAGGCTTTATGTAGAAATTCTTGCCAAACATTTGGGCACCATTTGTAGACAGAAGTTTCTACCTAGTCCTGCAGTCTTTCAATCCCAAAGAAACACACAGAGGTTTATATTAATTATAAACTGTTTGGCCTAGTCTCAGGATTATTATTAATTAGCTCTTACAACTTCAGTTCACCCATAATTCTTATCTATGTTTAGCCACATGGCTTGGTACCTTTTCTCAGTGAGACATTCTTATCTTGCTTCCTCTGTGTCTTTCTGGTGACTGCCTCTCTGCCTTTCCTCTTCTAAGAATTCTCTTAGTCTGGTCACCCTGTCTATACTTATTCCTGCCTGTCTACTGGTCAATCGGTGTTTTATTAAACTAATATGAGTGACAAATCTTTATAGTTACAAGAGCATTATCCCACAGCAAGATTTATTTTTAATTATGTACATATATGTGTGCCTTCATGAGTTTATATACACCATGTGCATTCAGGTGCCCACAAAAGCCAAGAGTGCATTGGATCCCCTGGATCTGGAGTTGTAGGCTATTGTGAGCCACCTGTTGTGGAAGCTGGGAACCAAACCCATAGCCTTTGAAAGAACCATAAGAACTCTTAACCACTGAACCATATCTCCAGCCCTACATATCTTTTTAAGTTATGTTAAAATATACAGCTTCCTTTATCATTTATAGCTGCACAATACTAAGAAACCTAGAGATTACACCGAGTTTTTTGTCTCAGTATACCTCTCCTGATTGTCCTCTTTCGAACATACAGCAAAGCTATCCTTGCCTAAATGTTTAAATATATTTAAAATATAGTTTTATATTCTAACTTTTTTAAAGCTTCCTTTGTACTCATTCCATCTCTTTCCCTTAATCTCACCAGTTATTTCTATGCATAACTTTAGACTTCTGTTATATTTGAATGTTTTCATAGTACTGTTAGATTAGAAAATCTGACATACAGAATCAGACTGCTTATGTGTTTGTTGTTTTTGTTTTGTTTATTGTTGGTGGTGGTGGTGTGGTAGTGGTGGTGGTGGTATGTATGTTTCTTCTGGAGACAGGCTCTGACTATGTAGCTTCACTAGCCTGATACTCACTATGTAAACCAGACTGGTTTTCAACTCACAAAGATAGGCCATTTCTGCTTCCTAGGTGCTGGGATTAAGGGTGTGGACCACCATGCTGGGCTTACATATTTCTAACTAAACATTAGATTTTCTTGGCACATTTATTCTACTTTGGTCAATTTTACTAAGACACTATCATGTTCCACTAATGGAGGTTTCATTGCATTATGTATTTGGTAATGTTTGCTGTGCAAATGAGGTTGCTGTGCTGTGCAAATGAGGTTGCTGTGACTGTCTCTTTAAGGTACCACACAGAAATGGAATTGTGAGGACATAGAATATGCTTATTTTCAACCTTGAAAAATACCATCAAATTGTTTTTTTTATCCCAGTTTGTATAACTACTGACTGTATGAACATTCCAGCAATCTTGTCATTAACACCAGATAAGATCAGACTTTCAAACATGTTCCCATTTCAGACGGATATACAGTAGTGACTCCTACCTGGATTGTCTGTTTTTCGACTACCGTTGACCTTGCGGGTCATCCTCTGATGGATGGTAGTCTTCCACCTGCTGTGATTGGCTTGTTCTCAGCCACTGCTTGCATTTTGTGTTGGGAGGTTTGTTTTGATTATTGATATCTTTTTTCTGTGTCTGTTCTAGATTCCTATTCGTAGTCATATAACATTTTCCTAATCTGTGGCTTAGCTTTACATTGTTTATGATATCTTTTTAAAAAGCATAAATTTAGCCATGCATAAAAACCTGTAATCCAAACACTGGGGTGGCAGAGGCAGGAGGACCAGGAAGACCAAGAGTTCAAAGCCATTCTCAAAGACTTGGAGGTCAGCCTCATTACATGAGACCCTGTCTAAACAAATGCACAAACTAAAACTGTTCATTTTAATAAAACAAAATGTATTGATCTTGCTTCTAATCTAAAATTTATGTTTCTGTTTGTTAGAAAGCACTGTTAGACCAGGCATGGTGGCTCACGCCTTTAATCTCAGCCCTCAGGAGACAGAGGCAGGCAGATCTCTGAGTTTAAGGCATCTAGGTCTACATAGTGTGTTCCAAGCCAGCTACATAAAATTCCTTCCCCCCTCAAAAAGAGTAAGGAGAAAGTAAGAATAAGAAGATACAGAGATATATGTTTAAATTTTTAACCAAGTGAATACCTATTCACTATTTATCAAAGCCCTCATCCTTTCCTTACACTTTACAAACGCTACCTCCTTCGCTAGAGAAATGGATCAACCACTAAAAACACCTGCTACTCTTTCGAGGACCCCAGTTTGGTTCCCAGCACCCACATCAGATGACTCGACTCACAACTGCCTGTAACTCCACCTGCAGGATATTCAGTGTTCTCATGGTCACTGCACATGTGGCACACACAGACCCACACTACACATAAGTGAAAGTTTTGTTGTTGTTTGTTTGTTTGTTTTTCAAGATAGGGTTTCTCTGTGTAGCCCTGGCTGTCCTGGAACACACTCTGTAGTACAGGCTGGTCTTGAACTCAGAGACTTGCCTGCCTCTGCCTTCCAAGTGTGCCATCACTGCCCAGCTATAAGTGAGATTTTTGTAAAAGATGCCTCCATCACCTGCCAATCTCATATGTCTTTGTATATGTAACTTTTCATGTTTCTGTATCATTGCAGCAGGATACACTGCTTTGTCTTTAACACCTGTACAGTGTATCCCCTTCTATGTTCTTCATAATAATCTCTTTGTTTGTTTGTTCATTTAGAGGTATTGGGGACCAAACCTAGAACCTCACCTATGAGTAAGTCATGGTTTCTGTGGAAACATGTTTGGTTCTTGACTTTTTCCTGTGACTTTGAGGTCAGCATATGTACCTTTTAAATAGTGAAGAAAACATTCATAAAAATTTTGGACATTAATATCCACAAATAACTTCCTGCAGAATTTCAAGCTGAGCATATTTAGTATGTTCTCCATATAATTTTTGGATCTTTGTTGAGGTTAAAACATATTATGTAATGGATAATAAACACTAAATTAAAGTCTAATAATTCTCTTGACTGTCCTGAATTTTGGTATGTTAACAAAGTGAGAAAGTTCATTTCATTTTAAAAAATATGAAAACTTGACTAAACAGAAGAGTTTAAGATTGCAAAACTTAAGGTATTTTGTTTTGTTTCGCTCTCTTAAGTGGCACTTGAATTGAGATGTGATAGTCAAACCAGGCAATGGCTTTCTTTTCTCCTTTGGTTTTAAGCAGAGCTAGAACAATGGGTGGTAATTGAGAACAGCCTTCTCACCTTTGCCATGCTCTGAACAGGTTTCAGGTCATCCCAAGGTTGTCAGAGGTATTTCAGTATTTTAATTTAATGTTTAACTTCTGAGAGAATTGCTTAGAAACATTTACCTTGTCGGTTCTCCAGGGAAATAGTTAGATAATGGTGACTATTTGTGAAGATAATACACTTCATAAGAAGCTTCTTTGGACAAAGGATTAAAAGTAGAATTGCTATAGATTCTTTTAACTGGAAATTTATTTTTAATTCTTTCATCTTTAAGACATCTGGAATAGGAAATGAGCTTTAATATTAAAATGTAAGATATCTAGAACTTTGTTTTTTTTTTAAATATACTTTGCTTTCTACAAATTTAGAAATATCTTTGTATCATCTTCATCAAGTATAAATTTACATCATAATTTTATACATTTGTTGAGGTTTTTGTTTTGGGGATGTTTTTTCCCCTTCCTTGTTTTTGTACTTTGGAAAAGAAACTATACTCCAAGCAGGCAGTTTGTTCCCTGCTGTAACTTCTACACTGGTCTGAGAGGCACCTAGCACACTGCATTCATTGGCCCATGGTCCTCATTTTGACATCTTTTTCTGTTCTAGGGTTAACTTGACTAAATTCCTTAGTCAAGGGCAAGAGGAGAGAACATTCAATTAGGACTCTGGGTTATTTGGGTATGATGGTGTTAGTTTAGGGCTATTTTTCTTCTTTCATGTTTAAGCTAATTCATATATTCCAAGTTATACCCTTTACAGTTATACCCAAGATACACCCTGTACAGTTATACATAAGGCCATATAGTCGCAGCTTAGGATAGTGTCTCATTTATTGATTCACCTCCTGAATGTGCATTTGCATTCTGTGACTGAAGTGATCATATGCTCCATTGTCTGCAGCAGGACACTTTGAGGGTAAAACGGGGCATTAGGAATAATCACTGTCAGGATAATAAGCACAAGCCAGGGTATTTCCCAGCAAGCCAGAAGACACTAACTTCTAGGTGTCATGATTCCTACAGCCAAGAAGTTTTAAAAATAACTTACTTTGTCTCTCAGGAGAAAGAAAGGGAAAGAGTTGGTTAGAGGGAGAGGTAGGTATCTGTGTAGGCATTATACCTAGGACTCTAACTCACACAACAGACTGTTTGGGTGTTAAGTGTGCCCTACCTGTTAGTTTCCTTGAATTTGCACACCCAGTGGTTATGGGAATTGAGTTTATTAACTCCCCTGTCATCGTCAGACATTTTGAAATATTTCCCTGAACATCTTCATTTCCTGTCCCTAAGTCTTATGATGTACTCTGTCTTGAGAATTTCTTCCTCTTTTTTCTCTTGTTTTATAGTTGGATCAATTTTATTCATCTCAGTCAGTGCTTCTCAACCTGTGAGTCACAACCCCTTTGGGGGGTCAAACAACCCTTTCACAGAGGTTGTACATCAGATGTCCTGAATGTCGGATATTTACATTACAATTCATCACGGTAGCAAAATTACAGTTATGATGTAGCAATGAAAACAGTTTTATGGTTAGGGGCAGCACAATATGGAGAACTGTTGTTGCAGGCATCAGGGAAGCTAAGAACCACTGATCTAGGAAACTGGTTCACTCTTCAGTTTTGGGTTTTTGCCTTTTATCTTTTGAGCCACTAGGGGAAAAGGCCTCCAGGTATAGCTGAGAAGATAATGTATCTTAAAGGGGGTGGGGGCTTGGTTGTGTGATCTTTAACAGATTATTCACGATCTTATCCTTTTCTTTGGGGGTTATTAGTATTATTACTCTCCATTTCCAGGTAGGCCTTGTGTTGACTTTCTTGGTCGATCAAGCTGCAGGTCTTGTTGTTGATTTCTTTGGATTATAAAGATTGTGAGGGGGGCAGGTAGAGTATACTAGCTCCCCACGCCATGTAAACCAGGCATTGTGGTACACACGTCTATGATCCCAGCAGTGCTGGCTCCAGGGGAGGAGGAGGGAGGCAGGAGGCTGAAAATACCAATCCTTGACTGTATAGCAAGTTCCAGCCAGTCTGATTATCTCAGAGGTACAGGGGCTGAGAGGTAGGAAAGCCTTTCATGCCAGCCTAGAGCTTTCTCACTTTTGGACACAAGTGCGTGTGGTTCTCAAACCAGAGCGGCTTTGTATGCCTCAGTTGCTTTGATTGTTTGTCGTCTGGAGGGAAAGTGAGGGGTGAGTCAATGTGGATGGGACAGGTGGAAAGGGGTTGCCTCTCTTTGAGGAGGGTGTATGGAATGTTTATGTAGAGTCATTTTAGGTTTTGTGGGTCATGTCCCCTGATCCCTTCTGAAATCTATACCCAGGAATACAAAATATGTCAGTGTGTGTTTGCCGATCATCAGAACAAAGGTTCCCACAGGGGTTAAGCTACCTGGGAAGGAGAAGGAGCTCTGTGGTTTTCCACAGTCTGACCTCTCTACTCTGTTCCTGCAGCTGTGGGCCCTTCCCTGCCTTCTCTGGGCAGCATGGAAGTATGAGTCTGTGCAGGGCACGGTGAATCTGAGCTACGCTGAGGAAATGGGAGGAGACTGAAGGAAAGGTGGTAACATTATTGACATAAATGCTGAAGCCCAGTGTTAACAAGTTATTGGCCTCTTTGTTTAGAACCCTTCTGTTAGACAATAATGAATGGAAATGTTGACCCATACTGTTTAAAAGACTGATATTTGTGTCACCAAAGATAAGCATGTCCCCAGCAACTTTCTGAGGGTTTACAAATATTTGCATGTAAAAGAATGTAGTTGGAAAAAAGAACCAAGTGATTTCCTATCAGCCTATTTTCTAGTCTTCCTATAGCTGAGAAGATAATGTATCTTAAAGGGGGTGGGGACTTGGTTGTGTGATCTTTAACAGATTATTCACGATCTTATCCTTTTCTTTGGGGGTTATTAGTATTATTACTCTCCATTTTCAGATTTGGGGGAAGAAATCTGGGGGAAATCCTGTCAATGCCAACTGTGTGACACAGTTCCCAAATGCATGAGTTTCAGTGACCCAAGCTGGTCTGGAACTCAGCAATCATCCTGCCTCGGCTTCCCCTGGTACTATTATAGTATTGGGCCAATATGTGAATGTATGTTTTAACATTCCAAAATGTCATCAAAAGGTACACGCAAGGGCTAGAGGGATTGCCTAGTAGCCAAGCTTGACGGCTTGACTTTAATTCCAGAGACCCACACAGTGGAAGGAGAAAACCATTCCCACAAGTTGCCCTCTGACCTCAATAAACATACCATGGCTCATGCGTGCATACATGCATGCGTGTATGTGTGTGCACACACAATAAATAAATATTTAAGATGTATATCCACTTCCATTATAGTTAAGAAATCCTGTCAGCATAAGACCAACAAGGTAAAATGTTTGTAATCCCAGCATGGGGAAGGCTGAGGTAGAGAACTGAGGCAAGCTGATGCCAGCATGGGCTGCATAGCAAGATCTTGTTGCTTAAAAAAAAATGGGGGGGGGGTTTAAATCTTTTCTTAAAATAAAAGTTTAGTTAAAATATTTATCTTTCTATATAACTTATCATCCAAATGCTGTAGCTTTGAAGAATGGAACAGTTTCTCCCCAAATCAGTATTTCTGTGGAAATACCTGCTGGATCCCCTCCCATTCGCTGCTTCAGTTGCCTCTAACTCCTTCTTCTGTCTTCACTGCCCTGCAGCTGAGTGCTGGCTGGAATTTTCTTAAGACAGAAAGAATGACACCTTCAGAAAATCTTTGACAATGTTTAAACACCTCTTATCAAAACTTAATTTCCATGAATGATTGATTTGGGCACTTGATGGGAGGCTGAAGGACGTTCAATTACCGCATTTTCATGTGCTAATGAAGCCGAGGGTGACACCGGCAGCCTGTTTGGATATGCACAGGACTTCTACAGTTTTTCTCCAGGGTTTGGCTCCACCAAATTGTTGTTTTACTGAGCCACTGTGGCTAATCTGTCTGCGGGGCAGGCCTTGGCCTTCCTCTACAGGAAGAACTGCAATTAGTGAAGCTGTCAACCAGGTGTTTAATTTCAAGAGAATTTATTCTGTACAAATCTTCCAGTAAGCTGCAAAATCAATGATGTTCAGGTGTCCTTCTTGCCCTCCAAGGCTCCTTGAGGATTCATTTAAAAAGTAAATCATTTAAATCAAGAAAGAAAAACTTACAATTTCAGACTTTGAGGTTTTTAACTTTTTTCCTTTTTATTGAAAATAGATTTTTTTCTCCTTCACATAATATATCTTTAATACAATTTCCCCTCCCTCTATTCCTCCCAGTTCATCCCCACCTTTCCCTCCTCTGAATCCACTCCCTTTCTGTCTCTCATCATGAAAAAAAACAAAAAAAAACAAAAACAAAAAAAAACCCCCAAGCTTCTAAGGAATAATAGTAAAATAAAATATAGTAAGGTAAAACAAAAAACAACACATAAGAATAGGGCAAAAGAAACAAAAAGATCCCCAAAAAAGGGACAAGAAACAGATATAGGCACAGAAACCCACTCCTGTTCACACTCAAAAATCCTATTAAAAAAACAGAAAACAACAACAACCTCTCTAAACTGGAGGACATATAATCAAAGGACATGTAGACTAAAAAGAGGGAGGGAGGGAAAACTATATAAATAAATAAGATTAAATTTAAAAAATAAGATAAAATTTAAAAAGTGGCGGGGTGGGGGTGATCCCCGACAGAACATCATGAGACAAGGAACTCCAAAGGTGCCTTTGAGTTGGTTTTCTGTTGTCCATCTGCTGCTGGGGATGTGCCCTACCCTTTAGAGTAGCTTGTTGCTCCTTGGAGAAAACTACCTTTTCATGTCTGGTGGTTATCAACTGGAGTACGGATAGGAGCATGTGAACACCTCTCCCTTCAGCTGCAGGACTCCATCTAGTGCAACCTGCACAGATCCGGTGCATGCTGCCTCAGTCTCTGTGGGTTCATATGAGGAGGTTTGATCATGTTGATTCTTCTCCTGGTGTCCTCTGGCTCTTATGCCTTTCTGCTTTCTCTTCCTAGGTGTTCCCTGAGCTCTGAGGGGAGGAATCTGATGGAGACAAAACCCATTTAGGGCTGAGTGTGCCAATACCTCTCATAAGATGCATGATGTCTGGCTATGGGTCTCTGTATTTGTCCCCTTCTGCTACAGGAGGAAGCTTTTCTGATGATGGCTAAAGAAGGCACCGATCTGCTTCCCTCACTAGAGTGACAAATTTTGAGTTATAAGCTTGACCATTAGATCTGATTTTTCAGAATACACAGGGTTTTCTTGAAAACATTCTTCAGGCTAGTTAGTCTGGAAATGTAAGTATAGTGCTAAAGAACCCCCAGTCCCATTTCTGAGTGGTCAGAGGAGAAAGATGTGTTTTGGCAGAGAAGAAAGGTCCTGTAGAAAGTAAGTCAGATTCTTTCTGATAGAGGAGATGGTATTTATTTGGACTTGAATCTTGATGCTCTGCTGTGTGTTCTTGCACAGCTCTCTATTGGAAAGTAGTCATCTCCACCATCTGAAGGGTGCTGAGGCTGGAGGGTTACAAGACTGGTTTTGTGAGAATCCCCCTCTCCAAACTGAGACACTTCCAGCCTCTTAAGCTCAAAAGAGCAGCCCCCAACAGAACCTATTGCTTCCTACCACTACATGCTCTTTCCGACAAAGGCCATTGAGCCTTGCCAGCATATAAACTTCTGTGCATCTGGGAGAGTAATCTTTGTTCGCATGGAGGCAAATGCACTGTCTTGCAAACATATACTGTGTTGTTCAAGCACACAGAGACCAAACCTCTGGGTATCTTTGTCTTGCCTTACCTGTGTCCAAGATATGAGAGCTCCTTAGAGCACAGCTGGATGGGTGGCAGCATATCTTTAGCTTTGTAGATCCAGGGAAGGGCATCCTGGCGAGAATCAGCTTCGTTTCCTCAAAGCTGAAGAGAATTTCATAAACATCCCCCTTGAGGGGTGAACTTAAAGTTCTGATTAAACTGAAGCTTGAGAGTCTCCTAGAACTTAATTCTGCTTCAGATACCATTTTATAAGTCTACTTGTACTTATAAGATACCTTCTCCTATTGTCCAGCCTCCCCTTCCCATAATAAACAAAGAAAAAGAAGTAAGCTTTTTGCCAGCTAGCACCAAAGTGTCCTCAGTGTCTGGTTGGTGCGCATCTAAGAAGCAGGTCTCTTTGTGAAGTCCTTGGAGGTGAAGGCTATCCCTGCCACACTCCTATCTGGACACATACCACTCAGGCATTGTGCTGCAGTGGTAAGGAAAGAATCCTTGTGGCTTCTCTCCGGAGGGCAGAGCATTGTCCTGGTGGAGCTCGGCCTGAGAGTGACTCAGCATGCTACCATGACTAAGGTTTCTCTGACAGTGGTGCTCCATGCAACTCGGGCCATTTCCTTGCCAGATGATAGAAAGCACATCAGACTGTTGTGTTTATTGCATCATGTCCCCATTGTTCCTTTGGGGCTTAGTCACAGTGAAATCAAGCCTGACTCCCAGGGATGTCTCTCCTAACTGCACGTTTAAGAGCTGGCATGTCAAAACATCTCTGAAACAAAAGCAGATGTCATTTTGTTATACTATCTGAGCAGATCATTCATGTAAAATTTCCTATTATGCTATCTTCCGAATTACATGATATTAAGGGTATGAGGAGAGCTGGCAAATGAACAAGCTATAGTTTTAGAGATTTATTAAAGTTGTTTTAAGAAAAAGATTTATAGAGCCATTGTGTGTGTGTGTGTGTGTGTGTGTGTGTGTGTGTTGTGTTGTGTATGCTGAGTGTGTGCATGAGTCCCAAACAATACAAGAGTCCTTGGAGGTCAGAGGAGAGCATCAGGTCCCCTGGAACTGGAACAATAGACAGTTGGAACTGCCTGATATGGGTTCTGGGAACTGAACCCTGGTTCCCTGTAAAAGCAGAAAATGTTCTTCAACCAACCACTGAGTCATCTCTCCAATTCCTGAACAAGCTATTTTTACAACTCATGCTTTGTTACTTTCCCTTTCTTCCATCTTAGGATTTTAAGCAGAGGCAATGTGCTCCCCATATTATTGGGGTTTTTCCCTTCCACATTGCTGGAAACATTTCCTTCCTCTCACTCCCCACTTGAGAGCTAGTAGTCCAGGCTACCTGTCGGCTCACCCCTTTTCCATTGCAATAGCCTGTCTTTATAATTTCCAAAGCTCAACTCTGAAGGACTTTCCCCAGCTCCAGCCTGTCCCCTGGCCAACCCTTCGTCCACCCCAGCATCAGCTCAAGCTCCCTAACCATTAGGATATTGTGTGAGGATGAAGCCCAAGATCATATCCTACCCACCACACTCTGTGTATTGCAGTGTTTGTCCATTCTGATGAAGTCTCTTTGAATCTTTAGACCTTCCAATGCACTGGTTCTCAACCTGTGGGTCATGGCCCCTTTGGGGGTGAGTGGCCCATTCCAGAGGTCCCATATCAGTTATCCTGCATATCAGATATTCACATTATGATTCATAACGATAACAAAATTGCAGTTATGAAGTAACAGTGAAAATAATTTTATGGTTGGGAGTCTGCATGACATGCATTAAAGGGTTCCAGCATTAGGAAGGTTGAGAACGCTGCTCTAATGGCTTTGCTTTAAATACAGACCAGATTTTAAGCACCTTAATCCTACATCCTTTTCAAAGCCCTTCAGGAAATTGCCTGACGTCTCTCCCTTCACTGCATAGGAGTCTGTTCCATGTGCATTCTTCAGTTCATTCTCCCTGTGCATCCAGTGTTTCAGGATCAATTACATCATTAACGATGACAATATCATTTGGTAAATGCTTGCTGCAGACATTGCAAGCCCAACAACTGCCTTCTGGGAACACACACACACACACACACACACACACACACACATGGGGAGGGGGTGGGGAGGGGGAAGAAGGTCTAATCGGGTGATATGGGACTGTTTGGTGGTGCCCCTTAACTGAACTACAGGCAGAGACCACTTCAGCACTCTCCCCAGTTCCCACAGGGCTTATCTTATCTTCCCTTAAGAAGAATCCTGATTACTAACAGTGGCTTAGCCTGTCTTGATTGTCTTCTGGTACCTGAAATCCCTTCTGCTTCAACCCTATCTGGATGAATCTTACCCTTTCCAGGAGGTCCAGATCAAAGACCACCTTCTCCATATAGCGGTGGCCAGGTCCATAGCTGGACATCCTTTTCTCTGCTGAAGACCAAACAGGCTGAGCACAGTTCCCACAGGTGGGCAGGTATTATCCCATGTGCCCTTGTCTTCCCTTTGCTCTGCACCCCTGTTCCTGTCGTAGTCGCTAGTTTCCCTAGAACATTTGCATGGAAGACTGCTTGGCATTTGGTTTTGCCTTTAGCATAAAGTAAATTAACTTTGACATGAGATATTTGAAACAGAGAAATTGGACAAATTGCAAAGGAGTGAAAGACATTCAAAGTGGATTTATGACAATCAGACTTCAAAATGTCACTCAGATACTTCCCAGTGGATTCACTCAGCTTTCCACGTTTAGTAAGGCGAGCATGTGTGTGGGCTTTTAAGCATAACTTTCTCTTTCTGCTGCTGGAAGGGAAGGGTTACAGTAAAGTGAAGAAAAATTGAGGAAGTTGGCAAATTGACCTGAGTAGTTAGCATTCTTCAGGCAGATCATTCCCCTGGGGAGGGGACAGTCCTCGCATAGTCACAGGTGTAGTAAGGAGGAAGAGCAGCAAGGGGACTCATCAGCATGGACACTTCTGGAAGAAAAGTTATATCAAGATAAAGAGCACAGATGAATGAACCTGGAGTCTAGCTGAAGGAGAAAAGACGTAACCAGAATGGGAGACACAGCATCTGAGTTGGGGGCCTGTGAATGCATATTCTCCCTCCTCAGTATTTAGGCCACTGCTGTGTCAGGTTAGACTCAGAAGTCCACTGAGCCATCTGCCATCTATGGGTTCCCAATACATACTCCTTCTCCCTCTCTAGCGGATGGAAAAACTGGCTTACCCATCCACAACCCAGTTTAGCTGATCTAGTTAAGCCTCAGAGCTTGGGACCCCAGAGAATCTGGCTGAGTACTGTCCTGGGGCGGCCAGGGTTTTGACTTTAATTTTTTAACTTTTAGGGACAGAAGTCATCCCCCTCTTCTCTTTGAACAAGTGCTAAGAATCTCAGATTTAAACATATATATGCTATACCGTGCAATTTTATGCAGCCATGGAGAAAATGAAATGCAACTAGAAATCAGTACGTTAAGTGGAATACGGCAGAATCAGGACAATTGTCATATGCTTTCTGTCATATGCAGAACATAGATTTAAAATTGTGTGGGGGGGCAAAAGCAGAAAGGGGATTATGAGAGGAAGGAGGACATCTTAAGGGAGGTGACAACTAAAATAATGAATTAGAAGTAATAGGGAAACAGAGATAGGATAATTTAGGGGAGAAGAAACCAGCAGGACAGAGGGACAGGGCACAGAGGAAGCGACTAGGGAAGGGAATGAAGGACAACAAAGGCTGATGACATGCCTGATGACCATGCTATGATGAAACCCATTTTTTGCATGCTAACCTAAAAAAGTTAATAAAATTTTTTGTTACAGCTTAATGCTGTAAATATACAAGCACGTTTAAATTTTTATATGTTTCCACTCAAAATATTTATTGATTGATTAAATCAGGCTGAAATCTATTTGTGAGATAAACGATCATGATACTGGGCATGGTGAAAGATGCTAAGGCAGGGGGTCACAAGCTCAAGGCCTATCTGAGCTGCCGAGGGTTTTGAAGGATCTTAGTAAGAGCTTCTCCTCATAATTAAAAGGCTTCTGGACACAGCTCCTCAGGCAACCAAGGCTCGGCCTGCAGCATTTGTTGCTGTTTCTCTGTTTTCAGCAGATTCAACTTTTAATACTCACAAGCTCAGTGCTGCCAAGAGTCTCCAAGGGCGCTCTGTGCTATGAGACAGTTCTGCCCACTCTCTTCTTGCCCGCACTGGCTTCTGCTGCTCCCGCACAGGCAAACTGGTTCTTCTGTAGGCAGTTTTCCTTAGCTCGGTTTGCCCCTCCCTTCGCTGGGTTTGATCATCTCTTCACAGCATCAGCCTTTCCCAGTGCTTCTGTCAGAAGGCTTTCCGCCTGTCCCTCTTCTTATCTGGCTTTAGTCAACTATTCCATAGCTCTTGTCACTTTCCAAATGCCTTTACCAATTTGTTTACTTCCTTATTGTTTGACTCTGCCAGAATGCTAACACCCACCAGGCAAGGAATTGATTTGTTTGTGTCTGAAGAAATCTCTAGAATATAAAAGATTTTTTTTAAAAAAATACATGAATAAAAACTTCACTAAACAACTTACAATACAAATGTCAATGTGTTTAGCATTTTTGAAAAACAAAACAGAACTGGGCATAGTGGCACACTCCTTTGATCGCAGCATTCAGGAGGCAAAGGCAGGATCTCTGAGTTTGAGGCCAGCCTGGCATGCAAACAGCCAGGGCTTACAGAGAAACCCTATCTCAAAAACCAAAAACAAACAGAAAAAACAAAAATCTGAAATCAGATTATTTTTAATAAACAGTATCTTCCTTTAACTTTAATATAAGTCTAAATGTAGCCTTTAATACACATTTATTATAGAATGAGTATAAATAACAATAGAAAATTATAGACTAGAAGTATAAATTCACATTTTTCTCTATAATCACATTCCAAAATCATAGATTTGACCTTAAACAAATAGAAAGTATTGGGGGGGTTGTGTTGTTTTAGAGTACTTTAAAGGCAGCAGTTGGTTTTCTGGTGACAGGTGTTTCTTTTTAAATTGCCAAAGCTGGGAATGATTGCGACAAAAATAGTGAGGGAGCAGAGAGACCAGCCCAGCTGATGGGGTTTCACTTATTTCTTTTTGGGAGTTGCTGGAAGCAGGAGCCTTCCGGACTGCCTGACGTCATAAGTAGTGGGTTCTCAGAGTTCAAGATACAGTCCTGCAGGGTGCCAGGTGGATTTCCTTAAATTTAAAAGGAGCACTTAGCCCTTCCAGTTGGAGCAGTGGTCAACTCGGGGCCACTTCCACCCCCATCTCTTCCCTTGCTGGGGCGAGTAAGGGTGGGGCCTTTGCTTTTCTTCCTTTCTTTTACAAGGTGGTAATCTCCAAGTGACCAATGGACATAAAGTGCTTTGAAAGAGGAGATTTACACACGTTAAACTTTTCCCCAGGGCAAGTCAGGCAGCCCTAATGTTCCTGAACCTTTAAATCTGCCCTCCCTTCCTCCCTCCCTCCTCTCCTTGTCCCTATCCTTTCCCCCTTCTCCCCCTTCTCTCTCTGTGTCTCAACTTCTGTTAAAAATAAAGCAGAAAGCAAACTTCTCTATACTGTTTTACTTGGGTAAAGAAAATACAACTATGACTTGTCGACAACTGTAAAATCAACAGTTTGGGATTCACCTTTTAAAATTCCAAATTCTTCAAGTTTTAGGCAAGGTGCTTAACAGTGACTATAGTCTGTCACCTTTTGAGTAAAAAAGTAGGAAGATAAGAATATGTGTTCACTTACTTCTGTTTGCTGAAGAAACGGGAAAATAAAGAAAAGAGCAATAACTATGGTCTTTGATGGCCACTTGGGATGTAAGGGGAGGGTCCATTGTAAGGAGGTGACTGGGGATGAAGTCTGTGCTAAGGCTTTCTCCTTGTGTGTTTTTTTACATCAACCTGACTTTTGAATCATGTAGTGTAATAAATAAAACATAAAATAAAGCTGGATGGAATGGCACAATTCTTTTTAACCCCAGTACTTGGGAGGCAGAGGCAAGAAGATAGCAGTAAGTTCAAGGTTGGCCTGAGCTACATAGTGAGCTCCAGGCTAGTCAGGGCTGCACAGTGAGACTCCATCTCTACAAAATTGTCAGCAGCAGCACAGAACAAATCAGAATTTTCCAAGTTTCTAACTCCTATTCTGTTTGGATCTTCGTCTTCTAGTGCCCTGGTTTTTGTTTGTTGTGTTTTCTTAAGTAGTAAAATGAAAGCAACAGGATCCACCATTTTAATGCTGCTTGGCTAGGGCTATGGGTTACAGATATTCTACCATCAAGCTACACTCCAGCCCCATTCTGACCATTTCTAAATGCATGGTTCACTCAGCCCTAAACTCATGCACAGGATTGTCAACCATCACCAACATCTGCCTGCAGAAACAGGCATCCCAAACAGAAGTTCTTCATTAACAGCTCTCCCCACCTTCCAGTCCTAATTCTGCTTTCTATTGTCTGTTTTCTATTGGCTATCTCTTGCAACTGAACTCAAACAGTATTTGTCCTTGTTTCTGTCTTACATCACCAAGCATGATGTTCTTAAGGTTCATGCATGGTGTAACATATGTTAGAACTTCATTCCTTTTATGACTGAATAATTTATGATTCCATGATATGCATGTACCAAGTACATGTTATCTTTTGTATGTTGGCGGATAGTTTGGCTATTTTTACATTTTGGCTATTTTGAATAAACTTTAAGTCTTCAAGTGATGTCTTAGGTTCAAAACAAGTTTCCAGCCTAAGTCAGAGAGAACAAAACAGAATTCAAGGGCATTTTTTTTTTTACTCTGTTTGAAAGTAATGTCCTCCTTTATCTGAAATTAGTTTGAAGCTAAAGCACATTTAAAGAATAGGAAATAGCTGCTGAAATGTAACCATTTTCCAAACACGGCCTGGCAGCTAGAAGGCAATATTAATGAACGCAGGCTAATGGAAACCACCGGTGTCTGAGTCTGTGACTTTACTATGAACTGGCCAGAGAGGGTGATCTGTGAGTATTTGCCCTCCCCCTGCCGGAGGGCACCATGTTAAGAATAAAGCAACCAAGTTTAGAACTGGGCAAAGGGAAACAGTGACAATTTGGGACAAGTTCACACAGTTGCTTGGCCACTGACCCTGGGCAAATGTCCCCTCATCTCTCAATGATGGATGGTGTAGCAACTTTGACCAAGCTAAGTAAACTTGGTTCCAAAGTCAGCTGCCAGATTTTCTTTCCTTTTTGGAAAGACCCCTAAAGGCATGTTGCTTCAGTGGCATCCTCTCACGGTTGACTGTGTCAGTCATGATGTAACGTTGGCAGCAGGGCCATTTAAAGGCCAGGCCTACTTCAGCAATGAGAAACAAAGCCTGTAGGAGGTTGAGAAACGAAGGAGGGTCTGGGCGGGAAGTTCGCTGTGGGTTTGCATGTGCATTTCTGGCTTTGGGAGAAATTATATAAAACAAAAGACTATTATTAGCTGGGTGGCGGTGGTGCACGCCTTCAATCCCAGTACTAGGGAGACAGAGGCAGGAAGATCTCTGAGTTCAAGATCAGCCTGGTCTACAGAACAAGTTCCAAGACAGCCGGGGCTACACAGAGAAACCCTGTCTGGAAAAAAAAAGAACACCACTGTTAAACCACTCCAACTTCTCAGATCTAGAAGTGAGGAATTTAGCACAAGAGATTTTTAGGAAGGTTAGCACATGTCAGAGTTTGCTACAGAGAACCAAGACACTGTCATCTGAACTGCCCCGCTTTGGGGAGTTGATTTTTTGATAATGGCTATTCTTTCAATAAAATACCTACCTTGAAAAAGAAAATGTAACAAATATTTGACTAAGGAAAAAATGAATTTTGTAGCAATCTAAGGCAGTTGTTAAAATTGTTTTGTCAATATAAGGGTTTGTGATGTTTTAAAACAGATTACATATATTTTAAAACATCTTAATTTTTTTGAAAACTTAAGGAGCATGTACGAGGGGGGTTTTGTATGTCAGACATCCAACCTCCTTTGTTTTTAATGTCTGGAACGAATGAGGTTTAATTTAATATAACAAGCTCGGCACAGCTTTAGGAACTGATCCATGCTTCATTCACACATCCCTGGTTTTCACATTTCCTCTTTGGGTCCCAGAGCAGCCTCTAGACACCGCATTCCACTCACTGGTCCTGTACCTCAGATCCTGGCCTGAGGGGAGTTTCTCTGGCATGGCACTTCCTTTTCATGACCTTGAGAATTTTGGTGAATTCAAAATACCTGGTCAGGTGCTTTGTAAAAAGTCCCTCAACTATAATTTATTTGTCTGGAGATCTTTAAAATATGGTTAGACTGGGGTTGTGGGGTGTATGGAGAAAGACCACAGAGGTCAAATGCCATTTATTTCTTCCTGTCAGTGTGTGGCACTCACCACTATTGACATGACCTTGATGGCACCACGGAGGTCATATTTGTCATGTTTTAACTCAGGGAAGTGACTTTTTGTTTGTTTGTTTGTTGTTCGAGACAGGGTTTCTCGTGTAACATCCCTGCCTGTCCCAGAACTCACTGTGCAGTCTTGCTGGTTTCAATGCACAGAGATCTGTCAACCTCTGCCTCCTAAGTGCTGGGATTACAGATGTGAACCACCACTACTAGGCTGAAGTGACTCTTTTTGTTGTGCCTTCTCAAGCCATACTTTTTGGAAGTCACCATGTTTAGTTTACACAAAGGAGGTAGTTAGGTGACACTTCCTTAAACAGAGAAGCAATACAAAGCACCTGGTAAAGAGGGGCTTTGTACTCTAACAAATGCTTAGGATCTCCTATAGGTTTTTCTATGCTGTTTATTTATGGACTATTAGTAGATCACTTCTTAGAATAACAAGAGTAATTAGAATGTAAGTAAATCACAAATGCTTAATGAAGTTTATAATTTTTAGGTCTTATCTTCCCTCTATAATCAAAAAAAAAATTAGAAGCCAGCCATGTTGGTATACTCCTGTATTCTAGGAATACAGAAGGCCCAGGGAGGGGGATCTCTTGAACTCAGGAAAAAGCCTGAGCTACACAGAGAGAGTCCAGTCTCAAAATTAAGTTTAAAATAAAGTTAAATAAATGTTTGATTAATTTACATTTCTTTCATCTACCAAAGAGGAAACAAAAAAATGTCCATTAAAAATAAGAGCCAGTGAGATGGTTGAGTGGTTAATGGTGTTTCTAGTAAGCCTGACAACCCGAGTTCAAACCCCAGAATCTACGATAAGAAAGAACCAACTCCCACAAGTTTTCCTCTAACACCTGTATGTAACTTGGTCCCTCCCTTCTCTTCTCTTCTCTTCTCTTCTCTTCTCTTCTCCTCTCCTCTCCTCTCCTCTCGTCTCTTCTCTTGTCTTCTCTTCTGTGTCTTTGACTCTCTGTCTCTCTGTCTCTCTCAAACACACACCAAATTTTAAAAATGGAATGGAGTTGTTAGAAGAATAGATGTGAATATTCCACATACTGGTTATTCATCCCTAAATAATAAATGATGTGCTACGTTTATCAATGACTCAATTTCCTTTTATTCTTTATCTCTTTGTTTTTATTGTATTAAAATTATGGAAGAGTGCCAGAGACAGAGATCAGGGATGGAGGATATACTTAGCATGTGCAAGAGAAAAACTCTCAGGAGCCAATGGAGAGTATCACCCCCATGTCAAGGAAATGGAAGCCATTGCATGAAGGGATTTGTCCAAAATTTACACAGGCTAATGAGAATCCAGTCTAAGTCTATGACACCCTTGGGTGTGACTATGTATTACACTATGCATCCAACCTCCATCAACCTATTGTTCCTGTGCTGCTAGTGAATTTGCTAAAGAGGACCAAAACCAACCAACCAGACAAACAAACAAGAGCCTGAGAGCCACACTCTTGGCATTCCACATACTTTCCCATGACGTGCACAAGTCAGGAGTGCTGCTCTCAGTGAGATGGGCAAGTCCCTTCACGTCTGAATCTGTCTCCAAGGAGGTAAAGACAGACGGTGGAGGGCATCATCCCAGAGATCCTTCCCCAAGAATTGCACCTGCATCCTGTTCCACGTCACCCATCCTTTCCCGTTCTTTGCTAGCCACACATCCTGTTGGCTGAAGTTCACTCCAAGTTGTTTTCCTACTATGTCTCAACTATGACCTGAATGCTTACTTTCTCCCTAATAAAAAATTCAGAATAATCAAGCCCATGCTCACACGTCCAAGGAAGCCACCACAGTCCTCTGTCCTGGAGTTCCAGCTCCCTACTGAGCATGTCTCGTGATAGTCTCAGGATAGCTATGAACCTCCTTCCACAACTGAAATATATATCTGTCCCCCAGAACCCACATGGTACAAGTGAAGACCAACTTGTTTCTGTTTATTTCTGACTTTTATATGTACCATGGCATGTATATATAACATACACACATGCACACACACACAAACACACACTAAATGCAAAAAACTGTTTTTCACCTAACTGTCGTCTGTCTTCATCTATTCAGTAGGGTACAAATGAAAGTACTGGGTTGGTGAGTGTGTTGGTTGGTTTGGTTTGTGTTGGAAGTGGGAGCCAGGACCTCTTCTAAACCAGTAAAGTATTCCATGGTTCAATTATGCTCCTAAGCCCTTCGATGTGCTTTGAACACATAGTTACCTACCAGACACTTGTATTTAACTCACAGTGAGCTCGCTTTTCTTCTTAGCTGTTAGATCTGCAGTTAGAATATGTGTTAAGCAATACAGTAATATATCCTTTCTTATTTATTAAAAAATAAATGGTTCTGTACAAAGCGTACGTAGTTGAAATCTAGCACTTAGGAATGAATCAACACTTTTCAGCAGAAGAATTTTCCATGTCTTATCTCTATAAGGTAGAACATCTTTTATGTCTTGAACTGTGTGTGTGTGTGTGTGTGTGTGTGTGTGTATGTGTGTGCGTGTGTGTGTATGTGTGTGTGCGTGCGTGCGTGTGTGTGTGTGTGTATGGGGGGATGGAAAGAAATTAATAACTTTGAAAAATAAAAATAATGAGCATAATAAGGACGTTCAAAGAAAGTACACTATGTCAGAGCTATCTGAAGCTGAAATATATTGTCAATTGTCTTACATTTTTAAAAAAGAGGGAGAAACACTGGTGATGGGACCTTATGCTAAATTTGAAAAGCCCTACATCTCAAAATGCAAAACCGTTACCATCTGACTTAGGCTCTCTCACAGCTGTCTCCTTTGTGGCCTTGAATCCATTAACTTTTATGCCATGTGCTTGACATAATCCGTAATACAGAATGGACCAGAAGCACAAGGCGTGGATTTGTCTTACTTAGTCAACCTACAACTTTCAGATTGGTACCGTTGTTCAGGTTTAGTATGCCAGGAATTTGTATGCTTAAAAACATTCAATCCACTGCTGGGCAATGGTGGAGCTCTGGGAGTTTGAGGCCAACCTGCTCTACAGAGCAAGTTCCAGGACAGCCAAAGCTACACAGAAAAATCCTGTCTCAAGAAACCAAACCAATCTAATATTCATTGACTCTATGGGGAGTGCTTTTAGTGGTGCAGTTTGGGTCTGTGCTGTCTTTCTGGTTGCTCTCTGAGGGAACATGGATTTGGAATGTTCAAGTCTTGAATCCCCTTTTCAGAAGAAACATTTAGTATAAGGCCTTATCCTGGCCTGATCTCCTCAGGTGAGGCTGCTTGGTGTGCTAGGCATAAATTAGACAAGAGCTAAATGTAAAAACAGCTTTCATTCCCCTTCCAGAAAAGAAAAAGGTCTAAGCTGTGTCCTCTGCATCTCAGATGTTGAGCATGGCCTTCGCGTGGGTAGAGCATGGCCACAGCATGCCTCTAATGATCGAGAGTTCGTGGTCTCTTCCCCTGCAGACTCAGCAGGCCTGTAACATACCAAACTTCCACCTTCCACCATTTAGTCACGGAGAGTAATAAACGTCATCTTATACATGAGGAACACAGAGTTTTAAAGCAGACCTTGTGTGGTTCACAAATTAAATGAAACCTTAAGAAGCTCTCTTGAATTTTCTTCAGTTTCTTTCCTTCAACAATCTCCCCTCAACGTCTATAATCCATGGACTGCAACAGAGTCACTCCTTTCTGGTGGTCTGCTTTGCTTTGTGACTTTGTGACTGATGCTAGGAAAATCAGTCATCGGACATTCCTGGACACCTCACCGTACCCCCAAGGCCCTGGGGTAACACTCTGTCACTGATTACATTTTCAGGGCCATTGAAATGGCTTCCTTTTTCCTTGTTGTATAATTTTCATTAAAGGTCAAATCCTATGTGTGTATTTGACTTAAGGAACAGGAAAGGGAGCAGCATACCTTTCTCTGATGCTGTCAAGGAGCATGAATTTAAAGGAAGTGTGGGTTGAGAGGACCGTGGCTGACCAGCAAGAATGGCTAGGGTGTAATTGGTTTCTGAGGAGTCCAGCCCTTAGTTAGGCAGATCTTTTTTTTTCTTCTCTCCCGTAAGGAATTCTTTTGGCATATGGAGATGTCTGTTTGCAGGCAGGAGGCTGGAGAATGAGTACAGATCAAGACAGTTATGGACGAGCAGCAAACAATAAACTTTCCATGTGTTGGAGAACATGGAAAAGCAAAGCCACAGACAGGAAACAGTACTAAATCGAAATGTGTCCCAGCAGTTAAGCTTCAGCGAATGGCAAAGAGAATGTAAGATGTGCTCTTTCTACCAAAGACACGTGTCTGAGTTTGAGCTTTGCCTACCACAGCTGCCACCATCTCTTTCCCTCGCCGCCACCCCCCACTTCCACATCATTGAAATTTGGATCCCCACCACCCACCTCATTCTGCCACAATATGTCCTGTGTGATCTACTCAGACCTCATTAAACTGACTTACTGAGCCCACTGGCTCTGCTCACCCTCAGTTTATTCCGACTTTGTTTAAGGTTCGGGAAGTGCTGGGGGTGGGGCAGGACATTAATCGCCGCACTTGTGCAAACGGAGTGCCAGCTGATTTATGGCAAAGGTTATAAAGGAAAAGTATTAACCATGCCTCATTCCATTTGGCAAAACCATCCTGCACAATGTCCACAGAAACCCCAAGAGTCCTGTTTTTTAGCAAGAAGGGGGAAAAACTCCACCAAAGATGTGCTCTTCTTTTGAGCATTAATTAAGACTGTAAATCACAGGCCACATGAAACAACTGTATTCGACAGAACGTGGATGGTCCAGGAACTCTGCTAGGATTGTGTGATCAGTCTGAATACTTCCACCGAAGCCCTAAAGAGAGGGCAAACTTCAAAGGGCAGTTTGGGCATGAAGGAGAGATTTGCTCCAGCAGAGAGAAAGAGTTGTAAAGTACAAACTGCGAGGAGAAATAGTGCCGGGCACCAGCAGAGAGAGACGGGCAGAAAGGGAAGCAGCTGAGGGCTTTTACTTAAAGGTATAAGATAAGTTCTGAATAATGTACAGTCTATTCTAAAGCAGGAGCTTTGGTTTCATCATTGAGAAATGCCTTCCAGATGAAAACATACCTCTGTTTTTAAGGAGAGAAAAATACAACATTTTTGCGTTTGACTTTGATATTTTTTAACGCAGTTGAAATGTCCATTGACTGCTGATTGACCACCCATTTCCCACCACTGGATCTTAGGCCATTTTTTACAAGCTGCCCTTAGCTCAGGACACACAAGGCTGTGAGTGGGTTTACAAATGGTGACTTTACCTTAACTCGCTTTGCTCCATGCAATGTCAGCACAAGGATGGGGTGTTTGTGGGAGATCCCCTGTACATTCTCCTTTTATTGCCAAATCTACATTGAATACCTGCAATAGTGTTTTTCTTTACTGGTTTTTTTTTTTTTTAATTGAGTACCTTTGCATTTGGAGATGGCTGAGCTGCTGTTCTTGGCTTTGTTTTCTTCTGCTGAGTTTCCCTTACATTGAAATGGCGGGATGCTCCAATTGCCTGCATCTTTACGCAACAGTCCAAGGCTAAGTAAGGATTGTCCAAGTTGATGTCTATGGGACAGAATTTCCACGTGGGACCTTTGCTTCACGAGTAGTTTGTTTTACTTTTGTTTCTTTGTGTTTTTCAGTTACTGTGTAGTGAACCTGGGCATGCCCACCACTGAACATTTATCTAACCCTCTTTTTATTTTTGTTTTGAGACACTAACTCCTTTAGGCTGGTCTGTAACTAATGCTATAGCCCAAGCATGCCTTGAGTTTACTACAGTCTTCCTTCCTCAACCAACTGAGGGGCTGGGATCACAGGTCTGGGCCACTGGACCCTACTCAAGAGTAATTAATAGAGCAGCTGAGTGTTGGTCATTGGTGCGGGAGAACAATTCTATATCTGCCAATTATGTTTTAAATAAATGCTGATTGTCCATTAGCCAGGCAGGAAGTATAGGCGGGAAAACCAGACAGGAAGTACAGGTGGGGCAGTGAGAACAGGAGTATTCTGGGAAGAAGGAAGCTCCTTCCGCACTCCTGCCCAGACCACCAAAGAAGCAGGATGTGACCTGCCCTGCTGAAAAAGGTACTGAGCCATGTGGCTAACATAGATAAGGATAATGGGTTAATATATATTATAAGAGCTAATACAAAGACTGAGCTAATGGGCCAATCAGTTTATATCACAGAGACTGAACCAACAGCCAGGGAGCCTGCATAGGACCAGCCTAAGCCCTCTACGATATGTGTGACAGTTGTGTAACTTGGTTTACCTGTGGGACTCCTAGCAGTGGGAGCAGGTGCTGTCCCTAAGGCTTTGCTTTTCCCAGGCCTTTTTCTTTTTGTCCCGAAGATGTAATTATTTCCCTGTCTTTTCTTTAAACTTTCTGATTTGTCTGCCTCCTCACATCTGACAGAATCTCCCTAGCAGAAATTTTACTTTAACTGTAGAATTTTTTTTAATCTTTTTGTGGGTTCCCCCTCCTTATTGGTATTTCTAATTGTTCCTCTATCAATTGACTTTATTTGCATCTTCCTTTACTTCTTAAGCATCTAGACTTTAAAATTATATATGTGTATGTATTATGTATGTGTGTGTGCATGTGTGTGTGTGTGTGTTTGTCTTCAAAGCTTTTTCTTTTTTTTTTTTTTTTTTTTTTGTTTTTTTGAGACAGAGATTCTCTGAGTAACAGCTCTGGCTGTCCTGAAACTCACTTTATAGGCCAGGCTGGCCTTGAATCACTGAGATCCTCCTCTCTCTGCCACCCAAGTGCTGGGATTAAAGGTGTGCACCACCACTGGCAAGCTTAGTCTTTATTTTGTATTACCATTATTTTCTTGGTATTCCTTGTGATTTTTTTTCCTTCTTTTTGGTTTTTGGCTTTTTGAGATGCCGGTTTCTCCTCCATACCAGAAAAAGGAGAACTTGAAATAATGGATAGAAGGTGTATGCAGCAAACTCAGCGATCACGTTCCTGTACATCCATGACCAGACTCGGCCATCAGTGATGAAAACACAGATCCCACAATGTGAAGACAGAATCTTTATTGGTTATTCTAGCTGTTCCCACCAGCTGCTGCAAGCTGTGCAGGAATCTATTCCTAGCTGCCCAGCATGATCCTAGAGGTTAATGGAATGGATAGCTGCTGCTGAGATTAAAAACTAAAATTGACCACAATTAGCTACAATTTGCCATTCAAGCCTTCCTTTACAAGATGCATGTGTTCAATAGAGTACATGTTCCCAAAATAATTACATTAGATTTTGCCAGTGTGATCGTTGTCTAGGTGTAAAACCTGATTCTCTACATACTCACCTTTCCAAATCCTTCTCTCCCAACTGCCACTGTTATTATTATTGTTATTATTTTACATTGCTAGGAATGACACATGTTGAGCAATTGTCTATCTCTAGACTACATCCATAGTCCCCAACTGTCATTTCAAATGCATAATCCTTTATATTCTTTTGTATTACCTTTCAGCAATTTTATCCTGATCTGAACTGGTTAATCTTAACAGACCATTGCCAGAGTGGTCAAATGAGAAACTGTATGTGCATATGTTTTGAAAACTCTTTGAAAATAAGTAAATTATCTTCTCTCTTGCTCACATTCTTTATAAGTCTGCCACAGATTTGGAAAACTACAGACTAACTATGGTATAAGTAGCTGTAAGATAGCCTATGAATACCTCTACTCTTTCATTGGGAAGGTGGGGAGAGGCTGAGATGCGCCTTGGAAGGATAGACATTCCTCAGAAAACAGATAGGCAAAAAATTGTTTAATGCGTATCGATTTTTTTTTATTAAATTGAGAGTATGAAACAGTACTTGATCTGTGTATTCATTCATAAACTCCTTTCTGGGGTTGACTTTTTTGTTTGAGTGAGAAAGAAAGAAAGAAAGAAAGAAAGAAAGAAAGAAAGAAAGAAAGAAAGAAAGAAAGAAAGAAGAGTCAATCCATGTTATATAAGTTTATTGTTTTTCTTTTATGAGGCCCGAAATATAAACCACCTGGAATTAGCTTCCTTTCATCTCTTAACCATTAAATTCAAGTGTATAATTTTAGACTTGATGTGTTCAGTGAAACATGAGTAATGGTTAAAATAAGCTAGTTTTCAGAACAATAGTACAAAATGGGTTAGTCACAAATCTACTGTCATACAATATTAGAAATAAGTATTTCTTGATGACATCCCTGCCATAGTCAGTTAGCTGATCCGCGGCGGCTTAGGGAGATTGTGGTTAGCCTATTTCCCAAACGGTAATTAAGAGATGGTTCCAGCTTCCTAGGAAAGGCTGTTCAGTCCCTTACGCTGTGTCTCCGGCCTCTGCTCCTTTCCACTCCCCACACTTTCTTTTCCTCATCATGGAGTGTTCCCTGTGCATTTGGACACTGTGCTCCACAGAAGAAGTGATCAGGTTGAGATCCAGCCTAACTGTGCCAATTACCATCTGCTTAACTCTTTCTTATCTCACACTGTGCAGTGCTTTATGACTGAGACTCATTGTTCCCCTTCTCTGGGCATTCAGCAAGAAATCAGAGCATCCTGCCAATTTCCTCAGGTTGACTTAGCTATCCCCTTCTTTCCAGGACCCTTCCAAGACCTTTCCATCAGGGGTAGTGGAAGGGAGTTGTTGTGAATAAGGATACAGATCCGCACACTCACACACACCGCGGAGTGTGCCCTAGTGAAAGCACCGCGGAGGCTGAAGATGGTCACTCCGAGGTGCCCTCCTCCTTTCTGTACTACTCTCAGAGACTGAGGACACTGGCAGCAGACTGTCCAGTGCAAACCTCTGGCACACAGACTCAAGAGCTGTCCAAAACACCTGACTGTTTATCTGTTCTATTTATAAAACTGCTGGTTCACAGAGGATTAAGAGTAAAAACTCCTATTAAATATTTTGTGTCGTTGTATTTTCTTTGAAAGTGTTTTTATGGTTGTATACTGTTCTATTTCTAGATATATCAAATCTGTTTAACCATTCTCCTATTGCAATACATTTCTCCAGTATTATCTTAAGAATTAAGAATATAATCAGATTATTAATTTAAAAATGAATATTTCTTTTCTTACTAGAATTACTCCCAGAATAAAATCTGAGAATAAGAAATCTTGACTGAAACTTTTACGAGAAAAAGTCTTTTCTTCTCATGGGCTAAAAAATTCTGTAGCCTTAGTTCTTGTCATGTGGCCAACTATAGCGGCGGCCCTGTACTCGCAGAACCCACAGTGAGCTTCCTCCGCTGGGAGGGCCAGCATTGCCTTCTCTCCTGCCCCTTCCCATGCTCTCCTTCCTTCCTTCATGGCTGTCACCATTGAGCCTGGGCTTAAAGGTTGCTTCCCAGAGTGATCATCCGTGAACACTTAGCTCACTTTTCTACTCCCTTGTGTCAACAATACTGTCTTTTCATTTTGAACACTTTCCACAATTGACATTTCTTTTCAAATTAATTTTGTTATTGGTCTCTCCTGTCAATTTTTGCTTAGCATAGCACTTAGTGGGGCCTCAATGGTCACTGGCTGGACATTTGTGTGAATGACTGAATGAATGAGAGCTAGCATGTTTAGTATGCATAGGCCTCATGATTACACAAATATGGTTAAAGATCTTAGATTTAGACTTTACCATTTTAATCAAGCTAACTGTAGGTAGCAGTGAATTGCTCAGTGACTATCAGTGTATCTTTAAATTAATTTGAATTAGTATACAGAATAATGGCTTCCTTATGACATTTGCATATATGTATAACATTGTACTTTGCTCCTATTTGCTACACATTGCCCCTTCTTGTTCCCTCCTTCTTCTCCCACTGGCTTCCTAAATTTAATGAAATGAGTTGATATTTTAAATCAAATTTTGGATTTTTTATTTTATATATACCAGTGTTTTGTCAATATGTATGTATGTTTGCGTGTTGCCCGTGGAAGTCAGAAGAGGGCATTAGATTCTGCTGGAACTGGATTACAGACGATTGTGAGCTGCCAGCTGAACCTAGGTCCTTTGCAAGAGCAGCCGGTCTTCTTACTCATTTTTTAGCTGTCTCCCCAGGTCTAGTTGGTCACTGGCTGGATATTTGTGTGAATGACTGAATGATGTTTCAAAATCCAGAACTTTTTTTTTCAAGACAGGGTTTCTCTGTAGCTATGGAGCCAGTCTTGAACTCGCTCTATAGACAAGGCTGGCCTTGAACTCAGAGAGATCTACTTGCCCCTGCTGGGATTACATGTGTGCATGGCTCCAGGCATTTTTTCTTTTCCTTTTCCCTTTTTATTTATTCTGTGTAGGATTTGTGTGTGTGTGTGTGTGTGTGTGTGTGTGTGTGTGTGTGTGTATGTGTGTGTTCACAGTGTATATATTTACATATTCCTCTCTGCATTCTTAAAATTATTTCTGGGTTTGCAACTTTCAGTCTCTATGGAAAACAAAAGTTGATTAGTTTTGCTCCTATCAACTACTCTTACCTCTTTCTCTTTCCTTCTTTCTTGCTTCCTTTCTTCCTTTCTTTTCCTCATCTGTTTTTCACCAAAGTTGGTTGCTAATACTCTATGATTGTACAAGCCATGTCTATTTCTTGACTTCTAGGAGATTTTGAGGTTGTAATTAAGTATCTAATTGATTACTAGAAAAAACGTAGGTATTTGGTTGTATGTGGGTTTGCTTAATTTGTTGCCCTTGTCTTTGTCTAATGAATTAATTAACATTGTTAGCCAGGGGAAACAAGATGCAAACTGCCATCCATGGGAAAAATATCCAGTGTGAGCATCTGGGGGTTAGGGAACAGTCTCACAGAGAGATCCACCTGCCTCTGTCTCCCAAGTGTGGGATTAAGGACATGCGCCACCACCACCCAGCTCCTCTAGACTTTTTTAAAAAACAAAATCATTTGCTGGGCAGTGGTGGAGGCAGAGGCAGGGGGATCTTTGTGAGTTCGAGGCCAGCCTAGTCTATAGAGTTCCAGGAAGGCTAGGGCTGTTGGACAGAGAAACCCTGTCTTGAAAAAAAAAAAAACCTACCAAACAAATCCCTTTATTCTAACTGGCTCACAACTGAAAAATCATACATCTAGTCCCAAACTCTACATCTTAGTGAATTTTTCCATAGTTAGAATGGCCATTCTGAAGCCACGGAGCTTCACTTAGGGTCTTTTTTCACTTAATCACCACAAAACAAACGAATGAAAACTATGATAGAGTTGAAAATAGAAAACAAAAATTATCTTTATATCTTCTTTCATGATTCATATATCTTTTGCTTGCCCTCGTCCTTCCTCATCACTTAAATATTACTCTTCCTTGGTCTCCTTTTAGATGTTACACTATACCCACATTTATGCCTTCTTATAGAGATACATGTATGCATTATAATGCATTCTATATATATCTAGGGTACACACATGAGGGAGGAACATGAGTTTTTTTTCTTTCTGAGTTTGGGTCACCTTGTTTAGTATTATGCTTTACAAATCCACCCATTTTCCTGATTTTATGATCTTATTTTTCTTTACAGTTGAACAGCATTCTGTTTTGTTCGTGTACCACATTTTCATTATCCACTCAGAGGATGATTGGCAACTGGGTGGTTGCATACCAGAAGTAGAGCTGTGCTAAGCGTGAATGTGCAGATACCTCTGAGGTTTGATGCAGAGCTCTCTGAGCGCATGCCCAGGAGTGGAATAGCTGTGCCGTGCGGCAGCTCTATTTTAAAATTAAACATTTCTCCAGTCTTTTTCACCATACTTTCTAGAAATTTTGAGAGTTCTGTATTTACATGTTTATGTGTTTATTATTTATTCATGTATTGCTTCCCAATCCTTCTGCCCCAGTCTCCTGAGAAACTGGGATCATAGGTTGGTTCACACTTCCTAGACATTCTTCATTATCCGACCCAACAAGGGTCAAAACCTAGAAAAGCTTGTCCTTCGGGTGCATGGTCGTTGTCAGGGACAACACTGAACCGGGGTCTTTAAGCACATCTCATCCACCTCCAAGGACAAGAGGAGGTAGAAGAAGACATTCTCATTTCCAGAGAAAATTGGGTAAGAGTCGGAAGGCAGAAAATAAAGGTGGGTTCGTTGAACTCACCCCAACCCCCATTCTACCCCAACACCCTGCCCGCCAGTGAAAAGAAAGGTGAACAGATAAGTGAATTATGGCAAGCTACCTCTCCCTTTGAAACCAGAGAGCTAGGAATGTTAGTCTAAGTTAACCTTTACAGATAATGATGGGGCGTTACATGGGACATGTGTACTAAAGATGCTTTTTACGTGAGTAACTCTGGGTAACTTTTCCTGCAAACCATCATGACTAGACAGTGTGATTTCTCAGATCTCATATTTAGGTTCCAAACAGGAACTATCCCAATATGACACTATCATCACTGGGACACACTGCGGTTAGGTAGGAACAGCAGTGTTAATCTCCAGAGAAACAGCTATTGCACAAGTCGTGTGGAGATAGGGATGTCCCTGGGAGGTGAAACTTGGATTAAGGGTCGCAAGTCCATGCTTTTACTGCTTAACTTAAGATATGTGGTTTAAAAAAAAATTAGTTTTCCATTCGGCTTTTTAAAAGCAAGCAAACTTCAGCTGAGATTTTTCTTCCTGGTTTCTGGAACTATGCCCTCATTTATTGTGGCTCATTCGAAACAGCACATTTTAAAGTAGCAATTAAAGTAGAGATGATGGAGGAGGCTGGATATGTACTGTGCCAGTCTCTGCATGGTGACCCGGGAAATCAGTGTGGTTTCTTATTAGCAGCTTTCAGCAGTTAGGAAATATTTTCAGTAAGAGACTTGTTGACTGACGCTGGAAGGTTTCGTTCTGTTTTGTTTTTGAAAACTGAGGAAGGGAGGAAAGCTAAATCTCCCTTGGCTTTTGGAGTCTGTCTTTAGTATGTCTAAAGTGGGTAACGTGTCAGAGGCAAGAGTCTCCGCATTTCATCTGACTGCGAGGGAGACGTGGGAGAGGCCAGGCCTTCGGAACAGAAATTGAAATATGGAGCATTTTCTCAACAGCTGAATGAAACCAATGCTGACGACCTAGAAAACATTCTAACTAAAAGTCTCTTCTCCCCTGCCTAGGCCTTTGCCACATTCCCATGGGTAGTTCTGTTATAAAATGCTTTCTATACAAGGTGCCATCAAGTGCGTGTTTACCTTGAGCAAGAAGAGAAGAGTTAGAAGGAAGAAAAGCAGTAGGGGAAAAAAAAAACCCTTGGCAGGATGCTAATCAGGCCTATTCAGAAAAGCCCTAATTAATGTAATTAAAATCTGTCAGATCAAACTGATTGCCCTGATACTTAAGCCTGGAGGAGGGACTGAGGCTCTTCCTGGGGGAGGGGAAGACAGCTGCTGCTCTGGTGGAGTTAATGCTTCAGAAGGAAGAGATAGATGGTCTCCTAGGTGATCAAAGCAACTTGTCATAGAGTGAGGACACTGGGCTCCTGGATGGAGATCTTGTTTCCTCCTCGTCCTGAGCCGTGCAGGTAAAGAGGCAGGTGTCTAGGCTACGATGCAGGCAGGGCAAGAAGCTGCTTGCTTTCCTCCTTAACCCTAGAATACAGTTGAGATATTTTCATCTCCCAGCAGTCCCCCACTGCGGTAGTTGGCCATGACCATGGACTCACTAGCAGGAAGCAGGCGGAGGCCACGTCATGTGATCTTCCCAGTAGATCAAATCCACATTCTAGGACAAGAAGACAGTTGGTGGCCGCTCTGTTTAGGGTTATCTTTTCAGAAATTTTGGGTGCCCTTAGTGGAAGAGTTAATATTTCATCAACAGTTGGAGAGTCTTATTCTAGCCAAATGGAAGAACGGATAAATCAGTTCGGGATGAACACCTTCTCTGCCGTCTAATCAGTGTCCTCTTCCTGCTGGCTGCAAAGCAACACGCATCCTCCTTACTACTTATGCTAAACGTAAGGCAGGCACTTGCCACCTCCTTACTGAGTCAGAACTTTAAAAAGCAAGACTCACCTAAGAAACTCTTACGAAGGATCTTATATCATTTTTCTTGTGTGTTTGTTTTTAATTTGCTTTTTCAAGACAGAGTCTCTGACCTTCCTAGAAATCTCTCTGTAGACCAGACTGGCCTCAAACTCACAGAAATCTGCCTGCCTCTGACTCTCAAGTGCTGGGATTAAAGACATGTGTCATCACCATACCCAGCTTTTTTTTTTTTTTTTTAAACAGGTCAAAATAATGCCACACTAAATCTCCTGGCTCAGGACGCTTTAAGAATGTTGTATCCAGTTTGATTTTTTTTTTCTGCTAACAATTACCAGAACTACCTTTTTAAAAATGATAATAATTATCAGTGAAAATAAGAGCAGAGTTTGGCATTTCACTCTTCTTCTTGTATTGTGCACCTTGTTAGTCCCATCTTAGGAACTTTAGTTTACGAAATTTCTTTTTAAAAATTTGTCTTTAACAGTAGAATGGGTCTTCAGTGAAAATGCCCACAAAATATGGAAAGACACGAGTGGTCAAAATATAAATAAGAGTTGCATTTTTGCTGGATATGGTGGCAAATACCTTTAATCCCACCACTCAGGAGGTGGAGGCAGGAGGATCTCTGTGAGTTCAAGTACAGCCTGGTCTACAGAATAAGTTCCAGGACAGCAAGGGCTACGCAGAGAAACCCTGTCTTGAAAAACCAAAAAAAAAAAAAAAAAGATAAATTATTACTGTAGGAAGTGGATGGGAACTGGCAAGGAGAGAATCCCACCACTGAAAGGTGTGGTGCCACATGCTAGTAGTCCCAGTATTCAAGAGACCAAAGCAGCCAGCCTAGGCTATGCAGTGAGTTAAGGAAAGCCTGGGCCACAGAGCAGGAGTGTGGTGTGCCTCCAAGGCTGTCCTCTGGCATTCTCATCCTCAAAGTGGCATTTTGCTAGAAAGTAGTCACAGTGCTTGTATGAAGATCAATGGTGGGGCTTCCACTAGAGACTGAAAGGCTAACAAGCAAGCTGTCTTGATAGCTAAGAGAATCAACATTGGAGTCTAATACCAAGATAGCTGACCGTGTTTCATGTTGATTGGCCAAGGGAGAGCAAATTCTATCCCTCAGCCCTCTAATTCTTCTTAGCTAAGATGCCAAGGCCAGGCTAGAACTGCACAGTTCTGAAACTCTGGTTCATTTCAATGAGTAGATTCCAGGTAGAGAGATGGACTTCTGTGTTGGGGAGGTTTCTGATTTAGTACTTCTTAAGCAACTTGTTCCAGGAATTCTAAAGTGGAATGACAAGCAGCAAATGAGTTCTACGCCTTTATTTCTATTTTGTATGAATAGCTAGAAATTGGAGAAAAATAACCCCCTTTTCCAGAACCCTGAGGGCATGGGCCCTATGCCTGCCCAGAAGCAGCAGAGGTGGCAAGACTCAGGTCCACAAAGCAGAGTTGGACACGCTGCAGGGTCTCCAGTTCAGAGCTGCACCTGTACTGGCCCGTCTCAGCCAAGCCTCTATTTGACTTAGTCCCCCTTTCTTACAATTTCGCAATTTTATGGCCCTCCTGGCTGTATTGATATCCTTGAAAAAGACAGCTGAGTTCAATTAGTGAACCTGCAGTAAAGTGTGCTTGCCTGGTCAGCACAGCGCTTATCAGGGAGAAGCGTGTTTTATGAACACCGAAGGCCAGCGCCAGGAGAATTATTTTCTCTTTCTTCTTTGTATTATTTATCTCTTGCTTCAGGTTTAACCTTTTCTATTCCTTCATAGTTAGAGCTATCCTTCTTCTTAAATGTGAAGCGAAGCCATCAAACTTTCTATTTGACACTTTTGAAGGCAATAGAACATGTAAGTAGATGTGGGGCGGGGGGGTCTGAAGACACTGCTACTGAGAAGCAAATCAAAGCCCTGAGAACTGAGAACAAATGCCAATGCCTCTGTTATTTCTACAATAGAAGACCTTGACAGCAAATGTTAAAATATATGACTTCCTTTTACCCGCAAACAACGCTTGGGTGGTTCACCTAGCGATGTACATCTTCTATCCATATGGACGCGTTCTCCATGCCTTTCTTAGGGAATATACTTTCAAAGTCACATTTGCAATCACGCCTCTTACAGTTCTGTCAGGTGACATCGAGTGGCCACCTTTGTGGGAAAGATGTAAGCTAGCCAGGCTCTGCTTAGACAATACCATCTCTGCCATTCTGTCCTGTCTGTCCCTCCTTTCCTTTCGGCTCTCCTGAGCACTTTTGGGCCATCCAACATGTCCTGGTTAGGACTGCACACATGGTCTCTCACACACACGTACATGTTCTGTGCCCAGAAACAATGGCACAGTAAGTCTCCATGCCTATCTCACATGTGGCATCTGTGAGTAATGGATGGAGAAAAAAAATGATGAACAGAGAACAGAATGATGCCCACTCCCTTTCCTTTAAATTCAGGGGCCCTTGTTCTCCCAAGTCTCCATTACCTTTTATTTCCTGTCTTCTTGAACCTGAGAACCTGAATTTAAGTAATCAAAATCTCAGGGCCTGTGAGGTGGCTGACCAGGTAAAGGTGCTTGCTGCTGAGCCTGACCACCTGAGTTCCATCCCTGGTACCCACATGGTACAAGGAGAGAAGCAACTCCCACAGGCTATCCCTCTAATTTCTGCACGCACGCGCACATGTGTGTGCGTGTGTGTGTGTGTGTGTGTGTGTGTGTGTGTGTGTAAATGTAAAAAAAAAATGTCAAACCCGTATCTCTCCTCCACACTAATATGTTGACTACTGTAGTTCTCCAAATGCAAAATAATGGCCCGGACGGCTTTTCAAGTCATCAGAATTTGATGGGGAGGAGCATGGCAGGCGGCACTAAGGAAGGCGCTTAAGTTCAGTGGAGGGGTAAAGTGGTTTTTAAAAAGTCATGTGATTGTGTTTTGCCTTGAGGAAGGGGCTCAGGCAGCCTAGGCCCACGGGAATCTTACTAAGTAGCTAAGCCTGGCCTTGAACTCCTCCTGGTCCTTCTGTACCTGTTTCCCAAGTGCTAGAATCACAAGCTTGTGAGCATGTGATGATAGATAGCATGCCAGACTAAGTCACCTGATCCTGTTGGGCTTCTGTTTCCACCGCCTCAGATGAATGGGTTGAATGAATCTTCGGGTTGCTTCCACAGTTGGATTTCAGCTTTTGTCTATTGCGTTATTTTAGAGTTACTCTAAGATTTCGGAAACTTTAATAGGACCAAAGCTAACCAACCGGAGGTGTTCCACTGTAGAGATGAAATGTCCTGCTAGTGCTCCATTGTACAGCTCTGTCTCCAGGGCTCTTTACAGAATTCTAAAGCCATGTGATTTGGGCTGAGAAGAGAGCTCAGTCATAGGACAGCCCTCCAGTAGGCACAAGTCCCTGGGTTCAGTCTCAAGCACCAGCACTCACCCCCCAAAATAAATAAGATAGAAATGGGTGATTCAAAGAGAACATAAGAAGAACGTTACTAAGACTAGAATGAAAGTCTTAAAGAGAGCCGTGTGTGTGTGTGTGTGTGTGTGTGTGTGTTTCTGAATATAAAGCATTGAGTATTTCTTTTTTAATGCCCCACCCTGTGCTAAGAATCAAACCCTAGGGCCTCAAACACGCTAAGCAAACATTCTACCACTGAGCAGCACCCAATCCTTGGTGTATGTGTGTGTGTGTATTTTGTTTTGAATTTGTAACACTGGGGTCCAAAACTTACGAAGAGAAAGTTAAGAGATCAGAAAATCAAACAATGTCTTTAACTATACCTAGGAGTAAAAGTCATGGCAACGAGAGTATGTGAGATAAAATATGGACTTGGTTAACGGTTAACTCCGCTAGTTGCCCCCAGCTCCTTGAGCAAACACAACCATGGAAGGAAGGGTGCTCTTTCCCTCCATAGACTGGGGCTTAGGGGCTGAGCCTGAGGGTTGAGGCTGCCCCTTCCCCAGACCCAGAGTGGACTCACAGCAGGTGGCCTTTCACTGTCTCTTCAAACAGAGAGGGAAGGAATCATGTTACTTAAATTGCTATTTTCAAATAAAGAAGGCAAAGAGGGGGACCGGTTCTGTAAATGTCTTGAAGATCACAGGGTGGGTGACCTTCCTTTCTCAGCTGTTATTTTCCTTTTTTCCTGCCCCGTGGTCTGAACAGGTGTGAGGAGCAGCATGGGTTGCTTAGGACAGCAGGCGGGGCTTCCTTTCCTTCTAGAAGAAAGGGGCAAAAAGGAGGCACAGTGTGACTTGGCTAAAGATGCTACAGTCTGAACCCTAAAGGGGGAAATGATGCTGAGGCCTGAGTTTCCTTATAGAAGGTAAAATTATTTTTGAAAAGGTGAGTGGGTAGCCTAGATTGGCTGTATTGTATTTGGGGAAAGGTACTACATATATATTTTCTGGGTAATAAATTTCTTTCTTATTGTATGTGCAAGTAGGACGGTTAGGATTTTCATTTTAAAAACATTAACACTATGCTCGTAAGTCAGGCACAAAATGGATAAATATTGTATCATTCCATTCTGGGTGAGGTCTCTGAGCCATAGGAAGCAGAATAAAGTTAGCAGAGACTCGAGGTGAGGAGCATGAAGAAGGGGTGACTAGTATGTAGACTGAGGCAATGGAAAGTACTGGGCATGGGTAATGATGGTAGTTGCACAACAGTGTGGCTATACTTAATGCCACTGAACTAAACATTTGAAAGTGGGGAAAACAGTAAACTTTATGTTATTTACATTTTACTGCAGTAAGAAAATCCATTATAATTATTGTACAAACATAAGGCAATTATAAAACCAAAGTCAACTTGCAAAAACTTGATCCAGTGACCAAGCAATTAACACAATTAAGAACAAGCCTACCCCCACTCCCGCCCTCCTTTTGCTCTACGGAAGATTTTGCATGTTCTATGTGGTAAAATGCATGAACTTTTGGGATGTCTAGTTAATTACATCTTTTATGTCTTTTATGTTTCATGTACTTCACATTTGATTAACAACTCTAAAAATAATTATCAGCTTGAAGGTAGTGATTTATAGCTTGGCTCATCAGACTGCAGCATAGCAAAGCAGCTGCCATGTTAGCCTCACCAATTATTTGGGGTCCTTTGGGAAAAGTCTCCTCATTGTTTGGGCTTGGCAAGAAGTCAAGTTTACCTTTAAACACATCTAGATGTGTAAAAATCTATAACCTGAAAGTCTAGAGTCACCACAGAGATGTTAGAAATGAGGTTCATAAAAATTGCTGAACCTCTACTTTTCCCAAATTTACTCCTGAACTTTTAAAATAGAACTTTAGCCTAATTAAATTTTAAGCCTTAGATTAAGTTTGTTCTCTTGTTTTATGCAGTGTACATAAAGTGGACACTTTCACTTTCTGCTTCAGTGGTGACTTAGTTACTGAACGTTAACACAATTTTAACATCATTGGTGACACCTCTTCCAAATAAGGGGAAAATTACTGTAAATAATTTTAATTTCTTTAAAAAAGTTTATTACATTTTTATCACACTTGCATAATGTGATGTGTGCATGCCAAGCCAGAGGACAACTTACAGTGGTCAGTTCTCTCCTTCTCCCATGTGTGTCCTGGGTCTTCAGGCTTGGCTGCAGGTGCCTTTACACACTGAGCCACCTCATTTGCCTTATTTTTTAATTTATAACTCCAGCATTCTTGTCTGAAAGAATACCTCTTAGTTTAAAGCTAAAATTGAAATAACCAAATGAGAGGGTGGAAATATTAAGTGACAACCTCTTGAACATAACATTCTTCCTTTTCTGTGGTTTTGCCTGTTTCCTCTGCAGTTTAACAAAGAGAAAGTAGTGTATCCTTATGTCTGTGTGTACCACATATATGTGTATGTGTATATCTTATCCCATAGTATCCTAGTTGTTTAAATGCTTCTGAATTTATCTTTTATTACCTAAGGATGCTTACAAAACATTAATACTCAAACCCAGTTTTTTTTATTGAAAATATTTTTCAGACAATATATTCTGATTATAGTTCCCCTCCCCTCAACTTCTCCCAGATCCTCCCCAACTCCCCATTCTTCCAAAGTTATACCCTTTCTTTTTCTTTCTCATTGGAAAACAAACAGGGATCCAAAAAATAATAAAACATGATAAAAATAAAAACAAACAAATGAGAATAGGACAAAGGAAGCAAAATACCAGGAGAAAAGGAGCTGAAGAAATACAGAAAACACCAATAGATACAGAGACACACACAGTCACACACAGAGAAATCCCATAAAAACACATAAGAACCTATAGTATATATGCAAAAGAGCTACAGCTACAAGGGAAAAAGAAAAAAGAAAGAAAGAATGCTAAGAAAAAGCATCATGAGGCAAGGGATCTCCAAAAATGGCAGTGGTTTGTTTTCTGCTAGCTGTCTGCTGCTGGGCAGGGGGCCTGTTCCTGAAGGTGCTTGCACACCCAATGGGACTCCTTGCAGATGTCTTCCTCTGTGAGTGGCTATCTGTTGGAAATGGCTCCTGGGAAATGGCTCCTGGGTTAGGGATGGGGTCTGTGTTCACCTCCCTTCTCAGCCCTGTCAACCGCAGTTCTTGAAGAAGCAAAAATGGAATTCACTAACTACAGAGGCCCCCTGGATAACAGCGCCGTGGTTAACGTCCTTTTTTATGGTTTATTTTAGCAGTAGCACCATGCCTCCCCCAGATGTTTACAGCACTCTGTTTGGGTAGAAAGTTCATGTCTTATAGAATCCTCGGCCCCTGGTTTACAGAGTAGTGAGATAGTCTGAATGGGCGTCTAGGGGACAAAGGTTATGAACTACTTGTAAAAAGTTCAGAATAAAAGCCCCATCCGGGCTTCTTTGCAGAGCACAGCCACCGGCTTGGCCTCCTTTTCGTCATGGAGGCTAACTTTGGCTCATAGGTCATCTGCTTGCAGCAGCGTCTGCCTACCTCTTGGTTAAGTGGCTGACCAAAGACTGATGGTATCACACAGTAACTGCAATTATTTCATGGTAGCAGGGAGAAAAAAAAATTCATTCAAAAATTTTTTACAGCTGTGTCTAAAGAAAAACGAAGGAGGCTACAAACTCAATATTCTACAGAAAGGTTCCAAGATGCGCCCAGGCTTTGAAGGAAACTGCTCAACTCTTCCTGAAAAGACTTTAAAAACCTTTCACGTGTACTTAGTACCCCACTTTAAGCTACCTGCCTCCTATGTCTGTCTGTCTCTCATTTAAAACTAATCCCAAGGCCAGGTGTGGTGGCACACTCCTAAACTCGCCGTGCTTGGAGGCTAAGGCAGGACTGAGGATTCAAGGGGAGCCATGTCTGAAGTCCATGTCTCCAAAAACAAACAAATAAACAATTCCTGATTGGAGATGAGGCATCAGGGATTGTCTCTGATGATATTTGATTTCCTTTCAGTAATATGTCCACCATCTGAAAGGCTCATGAATTTAAAACAAACAACAACAGCAACAAACCAGCCCATGTTTTCCCACTAAACAGCAACGTGTCCTCTTGTGCTTTTACAAACTAACACCAGGATATCCCAATGTAAGAAGATCACTGTCAGATTAATGTGTAAGCCTTGAGAAGATAAGGACCGTGACACTCTACTTGTTCAGGTACAACTAAGAACAGCTTCGTTCAGCTTGTGCAGGCATTTTATGGTGACTGTAATGAACCACAACTGGACTTTCAAAGAAAGAAAAAGAGCTTAAAACTTTTCTAGGCCAAGAAAAAGCCTGATTTCCTTCGTCTTTATAATATTCTTCCAGCAACAGTGTTGAACACATAGATCCTCAATAGAACAAACGGGTTTTGTTCCTATCCATAGTGAGAGGAGCTTTGACACTTTATGATGCTGCCATAAACACTGGCAATCCCTCAGCTCTCTTGGGACAGAGCATTTTAAAATGGCACCTACAGCTCTTGGGTCTGTGATATGGCTTCCATCGCGTGGCGAGCCCTTACCCATATGCCTGGCCTACTCTATCTGAGTTGAGGAAGGGAATCATTCTTACACAGCACACCCTACTTCAAGGTCCCCTATAATTAATGGGTTCAGCTTGACTTGTCATACCCAAACTACTCACCCTCCCCTAAATATTGTCATCATTAAGAATGCCAAGGTCGTTGTGAAGGATGACCCCTTCCCACCCACCATGCTCTGGTTCAAAACATGTTATGGAGCGTTGACCTAAGGTTGTTCGGTAGTTAAAACATCACTAACTGAACTGTCCTGGTGTCATTCAGGAACCTAGGTAGATGTCCTTGAATGGATATCTGAGTTAACAGATACTTTGCTCTACTTTATGGCTTGGTGAAGAAAAATGAGGACTTGGTTTTTAAAGGAATTTTTTAAAGATTCCCTCAAAGCAATTACTATCATGACTTTGGCAGGAGCCATGCATGTCCCGCAGTATTTTACACTGAAGACGTGTTATTCGTTATTAATCTTGATGAAGCCTGGTATATGATTGTTAACTATTGTCTAAACTTCTATTTTATTTACTGTTGGAATGTTTTAAGGGAAAATGTTTATTCTTTGAGTATCTCAAAACTTGGGGGGGGGAAGAAGTATGGATTATGTGTCCTTTTGAAAAGCCTTTGGATTAGGTTATCAGCACAGTTAATGCTTGAGGGACTTTGTGTCTCCCTACCTTGCCAATTTCTATTTGTTGAGTGTTGCAAGAGTTTGCTAATTAAACAGTTCACAAGGTGTTTTGGGAAGAACTTAGAGACATTTCACCAATTGAACGATTTATTGCTGCAGTTGAAAAAGTTAGTGTTTATTAACTTTCTTGTCATGTTTGTAGAGAATCATTGTTACAGCTCCTGGCCTTTAACTGGATTTTTAAGGAGGTTGGAGCCAGCAGTGAGATTCCCAATGTGGCTGTTCTTATTTCAGTGTATCTCCTTCGCTTTGCTGGGTTTGGTCTTGCTGTTGTTGTTGTTTGATTTTTTGTTTTTGTCTTTTTAAAAAGAAAACAAACTATCTTTTTTTCATTATACATGCCAATCCAAGTTCTCACTCCCTCCCCTCTCCCCTTCCCTCCAGTTACCGTCCCCTCCTCCCCACCCCCTCCTCAGAGAGGGTAAGGCACATCGCTTTGGGGAAGGTCAAAGGTCCTCCCTACTATATCTAGGCTGAGCAAGGTATCCATCCAAAGAAAATGGGTTCCCAAAAAGCTAGTGCAAGTGTAGGGATAAATCTTGGTGCCACTGCCCGTGGCCCTTCAGTCTGCCCCAGCCATGCAACTGTCAATAACATTCAGAAGGACTAGTTTGGTCCTATGCTTGTTCCTTCCCAAGTCCGGCTGGAGTTGGTTTGCTGGGTCTGTAAATCTGAGTCTAAGTAATGAGACCCTTGCTGGAGATTACAAATTAAAGCTGGGCATGGGAAGGAACAGGGAGAGAGCTCATGAGAAAATTTTACTCAAGGGAAAATACATTGTTTCAGATAGGGGAAATGGAGGTATTTAAGGTTAAATGAGAACACTTTCAAGTTAGAAATTCTCATCTCATAATTCCTTACAGATGAGTCTACAAAGGTAGTTTTATTCTACTGTTGAAATGTAAGCCTCCATCACCACATAGACCTGGCTGGGGTAGCGGCCTCCGTCTCCATGCCCAGTGTGTGATCCCACAGCTGTGAATTAGCAGGGCAAAGAAGGAATGGGCGCAAGGTGAACATGAGCATACGAATGCATCCCTAAAAGAAATGCAGTTTCTGGTCTCCCTACTGCTAGCCATCTCCTGTCGCTTCTGTACAAGTGAATTAAGTGGTCGTTTTTCTTTTGGGGAAGGGGGCCAATAAAGATGGAACTCGGCCTCATGAATGCCAAGCAAGCACTCTACCACTGAGTCATACCCTAGTTCCTAACCGGTTCCCTACGCAGGTAGTAACAATATTGATGTAGATTTTATAATTGTGTAAAATCCACCCCACTCATCTACTCCAGTGCAGTGGGTATCCTCTTTCTCGTGGGCTTTAGTTTCTGTAGATAGACCTTGCAGCCTGTTTATCAGCCACACACCACCAGCCTGGAAACTACAACCAGGGAAGCTCCTGTGGAGGAAGTGGGTGTGAGTCTGCCTGCCCTTTGTTGTGGTCAGTAAAGGAACTCCTTGTGCTTTTTAATTAGAAGGGTGGGTCCCAATTCTTCCTAATTGCAATTTGAGCTGTAATACAAAGCATTTACAGAAGAATGGCTTTTAGAAAGAAGTGCACGGCCATTCTCTCCCGCATTCAACCCCGAGCCTTCTTCAAATGACTTCTCATTTTACAGTTTAGTGGTTTTTTACTTACCACAGCCTCCTCCAAAACATGGTTCCCCTCCTCTGCTCTGTATTTTCAGTTTTTAAAGCTGTAGCATGGCTTCTGTTTGAGAAGGAGCTGGAGGTATGCAAGGGCTGGGGAAGACAATGGATGTGGATACAAAAGTGCTCCAGAAGAGGAATTCCGCAGTGCACATTCGGAGTAGCCTGAAAGTGTTCATCCAAAATTGCAGACAGCTGCTTGTGCTAAGTAGGATTTATCCTTAGAACTAGACAAGGAAATTTGTATTTCCTGTTTTAATTAGAAGGGACTTTCACAACATAAGAATAAAAGGCATGGTTTGCCCCAAAGACACGCATCTGCTTTATATGAAAATAAATGCATTATAAGTGTGAGAAATTGCTTGAAGATGGCCATGATGTTGAGAATATGCTGTGTATTTACTTTATAGTCATCTGAGGTTTTCTTTTCCAGTAAGGTTAAGAACCTCAAGAATTTTTATGAGTGACTTTAGAGAAAAGAATGAGCAAGCCCTGTTTGTTCATGCTGTGTTTGTACAAAAAAGGTGAAGCAGCTTTGCGTCTCATGCACCTGTCAATATGCTCATGTAAGTGCTGTTCCTTCTTGTACCCCCAAAGAGGAAGCACTGGGATGAATTTTTCCCCACAATTGTTGATTTGGGAGACATAGTCAATGAACTATAAATCACTAGGCGCGTGTGTGTATGTGTATGTGTGTGTGTGTGTGTCTGTCTGTCTGTCTGTCTGTGTCTGTAATCTGTGTCCAAGCACCTGACTTTGAAAGGAAATATACTGGTTTCTTGCACAACAATGATTTTTCTTTTTAATAAATTACTTTTCAGATATCAGTGCAGAGAATGCCAAATTCACTGTTTCAAAGAAAAACGTGAAAGAGTCACTTTAAATTATTTGCAACGACAGAAAATTTCTAGCAGAGCCCATAAGTCATCCTTTGAAATCAAAGTGGGTACAGTGACCATTCAGCCCTTCTTCTCTATAAAGCTGTTTCGGTTGCAGATTTTGAAGCCGGCATTAAATCCAATAAAATTCCATTTTTATTTTTATATCCTTACTCTAAGAAAAGAGGCATTAAGACTGAAGAAGTAAGGGAATTTATCCTGCTTTTTGTTATGCAACTGTAGGGAAAACAAAATTAGAATAGATGTATTCTGAAAGCTATTTTCCATGTGCTTTGTTCAAGGCAGGCAGTACTTCATGCAAATTTGGTACTGTTGTCCTCTCTCTTAATGCTGCCACTTGGTGGGGGGGGGTGCCTCTTAGTTGTGTAGGTTTAGGCTTAGAGCTCTTTGTGACTCTTCCTTTCCATGGCAACCTCCTAATAGTATATACCCTATGTCAAGACCTGGCACAAGTTCCTTTCAACCCTCATATGAGTCTCTCAACAGCCTTTAAATCTGTTGGAACTGCTCTAACACAGTGCAACAAATAACAGAATTGTATGCCCGCCTCATAGAGCTGGAACCTAGAAGTCCAAGGCTCTCAGCAGCATGATTTGGGTTCTTGTGAACTCTCTCTTCTGGGCTGTACACTTGCTCTCATTGGATTCTCGTATAACAGAAAGAGAATAAGGAAACTCTCTCGTCCATTTAGGAGTCAACTAATACCAATGGGGGCGGCGGTGTATGTACTATGGTTCCCTCCTAATAAGGACACATTAGGGGTCAGGATTTCAAGCTGTGACCTGAGGAGAAAGGCGCTTTGTCATTGGGTTAGAAGACTAACATGATTTCAAGGAATGTTTAGCATCAAAGTAAGACGTATGCTTGAAGGGAGCTGCCATAGGAAGCTTCATGATGCTCCTTTTTATAATGATCAAAGCTGACTGAGTCCACTGAACAGACGGCTAAGAAGGGGACCAAGGGAAAGAGGCCTCCATGGTGTTATATGTAACAAGAAGTGCAGGTGGAGAAGACAAGAGTTAGCCAGGCACAGAAGGCTTCAGCCTTTAAGGGGAATGACAGCAAGCCACAGTATAACTGATCGCTGATATCATGGGCTTCAAAAGATCTAGGGTTGTTGTTGAAGTTGAGAAATGTGATCTAGTAGCAGTCACAGATGAGGAGAACCCTAAATCCTCAAATTCCTTTGGCTTTCAGTTAAACATCCATTGATTTCTCCAGCCCCTGGAAGTGGTTCCACTACCCAGAGTTGTCTGTCTTCCAGCAGCTTCTACTCCTCTGCCTTGAACCTCCTGACTCGGGAGTGACCCATTTGCCAACCTCCCCAGCATCTTTTTGTCTTTGCTTCTGGTTGAATTTATCCACATTGTGGCATTACAATTGCATTCCATCACTTAATACTATTTCAAATATGATTTCTAAGGTAGATTCTAGGTAGTAGGGCTCTACTTCATTTTAGCCATTCCCTACAAGAAACTTGAACCTGGTATCCCAGCAGTGTGTAATGTAGTATCAGACATGCTATGTCTTGTTTGAGTTGAATGTCTTAATAAGGAAGTCAAGCTCAGAGACATTGAGTGATGGGCTTAAAGCTTTCAGCTAATTAGGGGCAGAGGTCTTCATGCATTTCAGAGGCTTTGGGAATGGTTAATGATATCCACCAGGAAAACTGAGCTCTGAGCCATCCATGATCCAGCTCTGCATTAGAGAATGGACTTGGAATTTAGACTTAGGCAGGAAGACTTGGAGTCAAGTGGCTTCCAAGCAGTCAGGAGACACGCTCGGGAAATAGGCTGGACTGCCCTCAACAATTCTAACACATTCCGTCAGATTTGCAAAAAGATGAAAGTAGCTAAAAACAAATGAAAAAGTAACTCTGTGAATTCATTACCTTCATTGGTGTTGGAAAAACAGAGGCCCATTTTAATTTTTTTTTATTTCTTACCATCATATTCATATATGTTATTTTTTATAACTTTTATGTCTAAAAAGTAGTCCTTGATCATTTAAAAAATGAAGCCCATAGTGTATTTTATATACAATATTCCTTGTGTTCCTTAAGATTTAAGTATTAAAGGTAATTTTCTATTTCTTTGTTCTCTAGAAAACTAAACACCTTCATTTTCTTTTCTTTTGAGGAAAAGAAGCATATAACCCCTTTCTTAGGGTAATTCTGATACGAGAATTCATATATAGAACTAATCTTTCCCCTGATATGTATATTATGTAGAGAGCAATGTGAGATTTATTCCCAGACAGCTGATAAGGTTATTGTCATGGAATGAATACAGAACAACAGAGTCTATTAGCTGTTTTTAAGAGTGAAATGTCTTTTGATGAAGTGTCCCAATTGCAATTGTTCCAGTACAGTGAGTGGTTTTCAAAACCTTGACACCATCACCACCACCCCCCATGTACATGCATGCTGCCCCGCATTCCCCCCACCCACCCCAAGTACATGCATGCCGCCCCCATTCCCTCCACCCACCCTTTTCAATGGTAAGGTTTTGCTGGCTGAGGCTCATCAGGAGAGTTAATGTGTTCAGAGATTGTTGATTCCTCTCTGGTTGCTGCTAGAATTTTCCAAGGCGGGGGAGGGGTGGCATCAGGGATAGAAATGAATAATCATCTCTGGGTTTTGTTTTTAAGAGCCAAAGGAAATGGCAGTCCTGTCTTCCTCCATCCCCCTTCATGCCCCATCCCCCCAAAACAGTCTAAATGAAGATGGATGGGCTCCCTTCCCACAAAGGGCAGAGGGGATGCCCTTCATCTACAGCAAGAATGGTGGGGTGACTCTGGGTCCCCACAAATGAAGCCCTTTCAGAGTGCTGTTTTCCTGTGCTTTCCTGGCTCAGCTCTTAAAACCTCTCTGGCCAGGTCAGGAGGAGGTCAGTGTAAACTAACTCAACGCCTCCTTTCCAGCTCGTTCTTCAAATGGCAAGAGAACGCCGGGGAAATGGTGTGCCTGGACTTTCAAAGGCTGCCCAGTGCAGCAAGCATCCACATTCCCAACCCTCCATGGCTCGGCTGCAGAGTAGACCATCTGGGTACCAACTAGGGTGATGTAAAGTTGGTTTTATGAATAGAACTTTCGTGATCTTAATCTGTATGTCGCCTATAAGTTTCTTCTGCTCTGCCCCCACCCCAATGAAAAAAACGAGTGGTAACAAGTTAAATCAGAAGTATAAATCAATCCTAGTATGTCAGACATGGGGGGAAAGAAATACATTATGATTAGTTCCCAAACTACCAGTCAATTCTGAAAATCCCATTGTAACTTTACTATATCTGAAGCAAATCCTTGTTCAAATCATTTGTTCACTTGAGTATGAAAAGATGCAGGAGGACAACAGCTGAGAAGGTAGAAGGCAGAAATCATCAAGAAGCTTTTAGAAGCATATTTATCAATATTCCCCTGTATTCTAGTCAGAAGCTGGGTTTCCTATAGCCTTTTGCAACGTGGAGAATAACTTTGAATTTAAAACTGTTTTAGAAGGATCAAAGCTCATTCGTTCTGCAAAGGGCAACAATGACATAGTATTACATTTTTCACCTCCAATCCAGCTTCTGGGCTTCACCCACTGTAGCAGGAAGTTTCTCATAGATGAAAGAACTCACACCCATTCCTAAAAATAGCATTGTGTTTGCGCCAGTTCATATCAGTTAGAGGAGGGTTTAAATGGTGGTTGTCTAGGAAAAGAGGCAATGATTGAGTGGAGCTGCTTCCCCAGCAAGACCCAGGTGGTGAGAGTCGAGTACCACCATTCAGATAAGGCCCTGAAGCAGCCCACTTTTGTGTCTATTGGCTCTTCTGCAAAATGTCCCCTCATAGTGTTGAGCTGTGGACAGACAAAATCCAGGCCTATTTAGAAGGCTAGAGGGCAACTGCTCAGGCTGTTGGGGAGCCGCTGAGTCAAGAAGGAAGTCATTGGGCTGTTAAAACTCCTCTGGATGCTTCGGATACACAGCCTTGAAGAGCATTTGCCAGGGAATGATTCTCTTGCTTAGACTAAGGAAGCGTAGGTGGTGAGGACAAGGGCAATCTGCATTGCCTTGGCCACTAGTCACAGGGGAGTTTTGGTTTTCTTGACAGTGTAGATATAAGTTGAAACCTTTCTTCGCAGATGTTTCTAGAGCTGGGCTCTCCTGAGAGAAGTGGAGAGAATACATTGTGTCAGAGTTCTTGAGGATGTTGAATTAAAGTTTCCACTGGGGTAGGACCAGGAAAACAGAAGAAGCCTTCCTTAGTCTTTGGAGCCTCGCTTATGCTTTAGGGTCCTCACCTCAGCCTTTGGATCTCTTCTTCTATTTGGAGCAGTTAGTTGCTTGAGCCATTGTTTCCTCTTGTATAAGAGGAAAGATGCTCCCTGCTCTTAACTGACTTGTTTCACTCATGGCCTTTCACAGACCCCAACAGTATTCAGGGACTTCCATCCACACATCTGTTCTGGTCACTTGAATACTTGGAGGTTACCTTGATGGCTGAGGGATAGTCTGTGACTTTGAACCTTGTCTGTCAATGTTCTTATTTATAAGTGCTCGTTGGAAACTATCTGTGTACACCAGATCCCACACAGACCAATACACTGTTCATTTTGGGAGGCCCTTCTATGACTGTACTATTTATAATGTAGGCCTATTGTTAATAAGCTGAAATGAACAGCAGCTAAAAGCCTTTCACGGGAACCACCGCCAACAAACAGTTCATACTTTCTTATGTGGGTTGTCAGTGTGTATCATTGGTGATGGTAAGGCTACTTATTCTAATTATATAGTAAAAGGGCAACACCTTTGGCATACAAACAGTTTTCAAAAGTATGTTTGAAATTACTGCACCAAAGGTAATACATGACCAGGCTGTCTAAGAATGTTGTGTAAACATTATAGAAATTGGTCGTTATCGCATCTGTACTTTAAAAACTGGGTCAACAAGTCTGCAGATAAGAGGTTAGGATAAAAGAAGATTGGGGCTTCACTGCTTCTATAGATTGAGCCTATGACTTCCAAAATCAGGGGGCAGCCCTGTAATCCTAATGGATTGATTTCCGAAATTCCTTGGATTTGTCCTGCTGAACTAGTCTAGTCTCTTGGGGGCTTAGCTGGATCCCTGCAGATAGATATTATGGTTTATACACAGTAATTCCACTCAGTCCAGCTGTAAATTTAAGTCTATTGTATTAATGCAACATTGAAAGGAAGCCTTGCTCTTCCATGGACGGTGAGCCCGCCTTTCAGACATGTTTAGCAAAATATAAAGGATTTTCAATTAGCTGGTTGGAGACCCTTGGAGACAGCGCCCTGCCTAGCCACCCTTTGTCTATAGCTTCTGCCTGATCCTTCCAAATGGGACAAATAAAGAGATTCCAGTGTGGTCATTAATGGGCAGCTTTGCTGGGGGCTTTATTCTTAAATGGGGGCTTTATCTTATCCCTCCTGGTTAAGCCCCTCTGTGTACTCCTCACCTGTCATAACTATCATACATTTAATTCATCATTCGGGCGGACAGGGCCTCACTGATAATGTCACAAGACCGGAGGGCACAGAGAAGAGGGCTAGGCTGTGTCCGCCTTAGAGGTCACCGCAGAGGATGATTAGCAAATTTGAATAAAGATTCTAAGTGAGATTTTAATCAAGTAGGCAGTTGTGTGGGAGAGAATCTTTTGCTTCGTGGTTGAAACATGACAGCCAGTGTTTCAAAAGACCATGCAACAAAAATGTCTTTGCTTCCAGAATACAAACTGGAATGGAGATGAGAGCCGGAAGACAGCGTCTCTCATCCTCTTTTTTATAAAGGCTTTTTTCTCTTTCAGAAAACTTTTGGGAGATTTTATTTCATTTGTATGTGCATGTATGTGTGCCCTGGCAGTCATGCCACAGCACGAATGTAAAAGTCAGGGCACCTTGCAGGAGCTGGCTCTCTCTCTCCACCATGTGGGCTCTAGGAATTAAACTCAAGCCTGGTGTTTTACTCACAGAGCTCTCTCTCCAGACCTCACTGTTCAATCTTTTAGAAAATACAGAAAGAAAAAACTAACATTTTACCACCTATTTACAATTGATAATATATATATATTTGCCATCTAATTCCTATGAAAATGCAAGCATGTCTTTTCTACCAAAAAACGTATTATAGTGATGTCACCTATGAGTTCAAGCATCTTCCCCATTATATGCCTTCTATAAGACTGTATTTTTTTAAAATTTAATTGTATTTGTATGGGTGTTTTGCCTGCATGCATCTCTATATACCATGTGTGTTCTGTGTGCCCACAGAAGCCAAAAGAGAGCATTAAATCCCTTGAAATTGGTTCTGAGTCACTATGTGGGTGCTGGGACTGGAACCTGGTACTCTAGAAGAGCAGCCAGTGCTCTTAACCATTGCACTATCTCTCCAGTCCCCCAAATGATATTTATTATAAAGCTGTGCTTACTGTGAAGTATTTGAGTCAGTTATTGAGCACGTTTTGTGTGTTGGGCCCTTTTCTAGATGCTTCATACGTATTCCCACTTTCGGTCTCCAAAACCTCCTAAGGACCTTAGTGCTGTTATCTCCATTCTGCTGAAGAAGAAGGTAATTAACTTGCCTAGATCCAGGCCATGTGGAACTAGGAGACTGAAGATCTTAACCCAGACAGGATGACCTCTTATGCAGGTCTTTCAGCCGTTAATCCCCATACAACCACATAGACTTGGCTTTGATACAAAAACTACATTCAGAGATGGTGAGATGGTTCAGCAGATGAAATCACCTGCTACAAATACTGATCCCCTGGGACTGCCATTGTGGAGGAAGAAGATTGACGTCCACAGGATTGATCGTCACATTCATACTGTGGCACATACTCGCAGAAATAAATAAATGAAATGAAATAGATTTAAAGGGAAGCATCTTTGGAATTTTGTGAAAATAATATAGGGTTTTTCCTTCAAATATCAATACCTAGAATATGCTCAGGTTTTGTTTGTTTTGTGTGGTGTGTGTGTGTGTGTGTACACGTGTGTGCCCAGAGGCCAGATATTGACATTAAGTATCACTGTCAGTTGCTCTCTACCTTACTTTTCTAGATAGGGTATCTCACTTGTTTTTTTCTTTTGGTCAGTTCTGGACGATCAAGCCAAGGTCCTCACACTTGCACAGTAAGTATGGCTAGCTCTTCAACCTCTGACATCCCAATTTTACAGTTGGAGCAATCGTGGAAAGAAAGCTGGAATGAGAGAAGGCACCAATCTGTCCATTAAGATGGTGCCGTGTCTTATTAGAACAGGAGGCTACTTTCCTTTTCCCAGAGTCCCACAGCACTCTGCCCTGTGCAGACACCTGAGAGTGGGGATAGTCTAGGAGACTGAATGACACGTGCCGAGCACGTGGACGGTAAATCCCCTCATTCAGTTTGCTCTTCCAGCATTCTCTGGCAGACAGCCAAGCTAAATATTTCTGCTCGATAAAAAATGCACTGTGCTACACTTCCCACTGGTGGCCTGACTCTGGTGACGAGCTTTTTCCCTCAGTGAAGTGAGTAGGAGCTAGAGAGCTGGCTTCCAGCACCCACGTGCATTTTCTTCAGCGCAAATCTTTTTTTATCAGCTGTGATATGCGAGAACGAAAGCCAAGATTTTGAAAATACATTGAATGTGAAATTCTTTCTTCCTAGCCACTACTTATTCTTGAATTCTTGATTTGTTTTTTATTATTATCTTTTCAGATTCCTAGGTGTCTGTCATTATTTTTATCTACTGAATTTTTTTCATTTTCTTTAAGCTAAATCAGTTTCCAGAGCTGTCACATTTGGTCAATTAAAAGACCTAACATATGGACCAGTGGGTTTGTGCCAGATGAGGATTATAGTTAGTTGAAATTTATGACTGCTGTCTTCATTAGGACTAATTAGATGAGGAAAAGGGAGAAGCGACATCCACACTCGGATACCCCTTCTAATGGTTTGAGATGTTTCTTATGTACATCAAAGGGCTTCCTTGTCGCTGTCTGGAGAAGCAAATGGAGTCACAGTACTTTTCACATTGGTTCCTTTCCCCTTGTGGCTTGTTGTGAGCATGCTGTCCACTACCTTTGCTTCAAAACCTTTCCAATGGCTGAATAATGGCAATGTCATAACCAACATCATACTCTAAGTAGCACATTTCCATAAATTTCAATACTCACACTGTTTCTAATTTAGCATAACTATATGCGACATTCTAATTAAATATGCTTATATCACTATGACTACTCAAATTATTTTCCCATGGACCTATTCCTGTGCATATGAATTATTTGACCAAATGTTATGGATTTTCTAAGTTATTGGTATATACAGTTAGATTTATTTCTAGAAAAAGTATAAGGGGGCTATAGAGATGGCTCTGCAGTTAAAAGCACTGGCTGCTCTTACAAAGGAGCAGGTTTGGTTCCCAGCAGCTAATGGTGGCTCACAGCCATCATCTCCAGGTCCAGGGGATCACAGGCACCAGACACACACATGGCTCACAGACATACATGCAGGCAAAAGCACACACATAATAAATAAATAAGTCTTTAAAAGTTTTAGAGAAAAGTTAAGTAAACAAAGCATGCTGCATAACTACCTAGAAACAGATTAATCCTAAAATTTTAAGTACTAATATCTTTTGATATTTATTTTTATGTAAGTGTTATATTATTAACAGACAAATGTCTTTCTATCTTTTTTCATTTGAGAAACATGGTGATGCCTGACTGTGTTTGAGGTACCATGTCATACCCCAAAGAGTAGGTTTTAGTCCCTTTAAATGCTTATTCTTCTGACCATCTTCCACTGTTTCTTTTGCAATTTCTAATGGTATGTTTGAACTA